>JAUZNK010052763.1:0-15727 GCA_035046665.1 Euphysa ruthae
TATATGCATATATATATACATATATATAAATATACAAAATTATGTGCATGTACATCTTAAACAAGGCACCAGACCCAAAGAGACCCCACACCTTAGTCACCTTGGGCATGACTTAATGTTTGCGTATATGAGGCCTGAAAAATCTATCAGAGATGTAACAAGTTATGATATATGTATAATGATGAAAGAATATAACATGTGCACTTAGTTGGCTGTAAGCAGTCATGAAAAATGTGACAAGAGCTGTATAGATACGTTATGTGGTATCCTTCTTTGGAAGGGAACAAGTTATACATGGCGTACCTGTGAGATTGTTGGATTATGGTGAGTGCCTCAAATTCAGATTTCAATGATTATACTAGTGGTTCTGTGTAGACTTGGAGAAATCCCAGAATATCATCAGCCGTTGCAAAGAAGTCAAGTGAAATATCTTAGATCAGCCAATTCCGGACCCGGTAAAAGCACGTTTACTGAGACCATTATCACCAGTAGAATTTCAAACATCTTGGCTGAGAAGAAAGAGGAAGGAGAAAACTTTGAGGAAGTTTGATGCCCTCAACCAGATGAAACAGAGCATCAAGCTTTAAATTGCTATAAAATTCTCAAACAGGAGATCCTGCTCAAGAGATAAATGACATCTAAGACAAGGTATTTACCCGCATCCTTGAGGTTCTTGAAAATTGGACTAACTGAGAATCTGGGTAGGTGGTGGATAGTCTTCAGCATGGAAAAAAGGTGTGTAAATTTCCAACTCAAACAAATCCGCTTTTGAGTGAAAAAGCCAGTAATCTCCAATAAACCTGGATCAAGAAACTCGAGATCATCAACCGCCTTGGTCACGATCAGATTAATCAACAAGAGTACAAGCACTTCTGTGAGTGCTGCGTTCACAGATATTCCAGGGAAGACCTGCTTGAAAAACAGAAGCATGAATGTAGGGGTATTGGTCAGACCACAGTGAAAGTGGAGATGCCTGAAGAAAAGAAAAGCGAGCTAGCCTTCCTGAATCACCATAAGCAGCTCACAGCCTCTTTCATGATCTCTGCTGATTTCCAGGTTATGGGTTATGAGCAATAAGCCAGAGGGGCTAACCTAGCCCGATCAAGAGCATAACTGTGCAAACGCAGCAGGGTACGGCCTGCAGCTACTGCTAAATCATTGTGAGATATGATGGGCAGAAAGAACCACCATTCAAGTAAAAGGCCCCAAACACACAAAAAAAAAAAAAAAAAAAAAAAATTCTTCACAAATTGCAGGAAGAGTATAAAATAAAGGGTTTGTTTGCCAACCCAAAACACAGACACATCTTGCAACATGTGTGAGAAGCCATTGGGTGAAGACTTCCAAAGCACTACCGATAGTGTCAGTAATCTTAAGTTGCACTTAGATCCTAAAAAAAAGTCGTGCCAGCTGTATTTCATAACTTGCATGGCTATGACTCCCACTTGCTCATGCAGGCCATCTCAACAGCAAAACGTAATATCTCCTGCATCCACAAAAACACCAAGAAATAAATCGCATACTCTATAGGACACCCACACTTTATTGAAAGCGCCAAATTTCTCCAGGCAACCATTGAAAAGCCTGGAGCAGTTAATAAACCCTGGGCTTTACAAATCACATTGCGGTACTAGCCAGAAGAGACTAGACGCAGACTGCACATGCGCAAAGGCATTTACTCCTACGAAAATATGAACTCATGGCAAAGCTTTGAGAAGACCTGGCTGCCAAAGTATTTACTGTTACTACACAACGTCTGCTTTTTTGACACAATTTTTGTTGATATTTTTTGCTTAAATCTGCCTCTATGCATTTGTTGATTAGCTTTTATTAAATGTATTCTTAAACTTGTAGTTCCTCAATAAAATTTAAAAATTCTGTCATTCATAGAAACATTTTTCAGCTATTTACTTTGGTTATGTGATAAATTCTTTCAAAAAATTCAATCTAATAGGTTTTTACTTTAGTTACATGACCCAACTTAATTAATGACAGGCACTTAACGATTTATTTTATGAAAAAACTGAGAAATCTCTAACAGGTTATACTTTTATAGTCAATAAATAAATATTCAAACACATCAATTAAAAAGTTTTCTTGGAAATCATGAAAAATTACCAATAAAAATGAAACAGGATTGAGAGTATTTACATTTTTGTCAATATTTTATCCAGAATAAAGTTTCACATAGACAAAGTGAAGTATTCTGTTAGTAAACAATTTAAGCTCAGCATCTAAACTTGATATGTATTTTTTAATAGGAATGTTACGTATAAATAAGTATTAATAATATTTTCTAAGATTGTAAAAAATGTCACCATTTCAGTAGCATAGGAAAATGATTTTTTGAGCAAATTTAATGTTTTAGGACCCAGGGAAAAATTTTCCTCAAGTGGCCATATTGGGTAAAATATGCCTTTCTAGCCCTTTAACTCCATGTAAAATTAAAAAAAAGTTATGACGGATAAAAAAAGTCAGTGAACTATTTATTAGAAGTAATATTCAAAAATCCATAGTTTTATTTTAATCAGAGAGAATCTTTTGGAGAAAAGTAAAAAAAAAAAAAAAAAATTGATTTTTATCGTTCCTAGGTCTTAAATCAGATCCAGGCGCATGAATTAGAATTTTCAGGAGGTGGCCATTTGAGTCAAAAAATTCCCCCGTTGTTCCTTTAACTTAATAGGAAAATGTAAAAATGTTGCTTTTCTATGCTTATCACCTTACACCTTGGTGCAAAATTTCAGAAAAAACCAATAAGTGGTTAATGAGAAAAATGTTAAATTTAGATGACATCTTGCAGATAATTTCAAAGTTTTGCTGTTCTGGAATACAAAAAGATGCAAAGTCAGTTTTAAAAAAATTTCTAAGAAAAGACAAGTTTATGCAGTTAATAGTTAAAAACTGAAAATGTAGAAGGGCTTACCACATCACAAAGTTGAACTTGAAAAAAGTTAATTACTTAATTTGACATTACAATATTTATAATATAATTTATAGTTATAATTACTTTTAGTGAAGAACCAGAAATAAATAAAGTCTTTGGAGGTACAAGCTTCTTATTCAAATATGACAAATATCAGGGGACAAGGTATTTTCTAGACCGGTAAATGTAATCTAACACCTTTAAAATATTATTACTAATTTCCTCAAGGAGCAACTGCCACTTTAAATCAAGAATGTACTTGATAACTCACAACCTACAATTCATTGAACTGGGCACCTTTTCCTTTAAAGTACCAATACATGGTGTAAGTTATTTACAAGAGTAAATGATGTTAGTATAAATCACTTACTAATACATCTTCAACTTCTGCTGTTCCCAGTCTAATTCCCTTGACATTTATAACATCATCGACACGACCTGTGATATGGTAGTCACCATCTGCATCTCTCATCGCACCATCACCAGTGAAGTAATATCCTGATAAAACATAATTTTTACTTTGTTACAAAATACTTTGAATAAATAAAATTCACAATAGAAAATAAAACAACTATAAGACAGGACAGGACAGGACAGCCAAAACTATAAAACATACCAAAATAACAAGAATATGGTTTTAGGATTAAAAACAAGCATCTCTGGGAAATACAGGTCAAGTACCAAAAACAAGTGTTCTTTTCACTTCTTTACCTTTATGGTGCAAAGACTTCACAGAAAAAAATCAGAAAAAAGTAAAAAAAAGCATCATAAGCAAACAAGAGAGGAAAAATAACAGAGTAAAAAAATAGATGTCTTTTTGGAGCTTTTTCACCAAGTTTTAAATCGGTTTAGAAAACACACACACACGCACACATCATACACGCACTAAACTATTTTTTAAACTGATATTTTCTGGAAAAGTGGGTTCTACATATTCTAATATACCTAGATCTATATTTAATATCTTTTTATTCTGTAAAAAGCAGGTTAAAGTTGAATAAATTATCTTTAAATGTAATAAATATTATATAAAAACATTACGAAAGGTATACGTATTTTCTCAAAACTAGCTTTTCGTCATTTTTCAAAATTAAATGGCTTTGCTAATATTTACGTTAGCGTAAAAGATTTTTTCAAGAGAACAAGAGAGCTCTGGCCTAAAAATTCATAAATTTTTGTACAATAGACTTTAGAATGAGGATTCTAATTAAAATTTGGCAAAAAAATTTTTTTTGAGCTTACTTTGTAAAAAAAATAATTTGGATTTTAATAACACACCATGTGAATGACTTTGAGAACACCACGATTAAATTTTAAAATAAGAAACAATTGTGAAATTAATGAACAATTTATTTTGTTTCCTAGCAACTGTGAGGTTTACATCAGTTAAGCTTAAATTATTCTTGAACCACCCGCTATTTTAAACCATAGATATTTAAAGACATTTAGTTATTTCTACATAAATCGTGTTTTGATGTATAATTTACGGGACTTTGATCAACTCATTCATTCTCTCTATTTATCAATTATCAGATTTAAAAAAAAACAATTGAAAAATAAATATTCTGAATTCAATTCTCTTGAAATGTTACATGTGAATCGTTTATAATAAATGAAAATTAAATTACTATTTTACTATGATTTTATTTAGATGAAAGTTATTTTGAAAAGGTCAATTAAAGAGTTCCTAACAAACGTTCTTTCAATTTTTTATTTATAGCGCTTGTTTATATTTTGAGAACTGTTTATTTCAGTTGAAAATACACACACTTTACCTTGGCTTTTATTCGTTATACTAAATTAATCATGACATCGTTTAAATCAATGATGTTATTTATTTAGACTGTTTGAGAGAGCAGAAATATTACTTTATTAAATTAAAGCATGGGTTTCAATTTCGCATCCGAAACAAACTAAAGATAAACAGACATTTCATTATAAAATTATAAAACTAAAGATAAACAGACATTTCATTATAAGATTATAAAATAAAACAAAACCCAAGAAAAGAAATATTGTTAAATAATTTTAATGAATTGTAAACTTCAAAAATTATAAAATAGTTTTAGTTTCACGTTACCATATCTCACATATCTTGTAGTAATCACCTGACGTAATTAATTTTCGTAATAAATATGTACGCTTACGCCTGGTATAGAAAATTTTCATTTCTTCTATAATATGGCAAAAAAAATGTATGTAAGTACGTGACATCCACCATTTGTTGCACCCTGAGTAATTGCCAGGTGCCATCAAGTAACTTTTATTTAGAAAAATGAGACAAAAATAATGAAAAGAATTTTGATAAACTAGCATATATTAAAGTCGATTTCAAATCAGGTGCAGGATGTTCTGTAGTTGAGTCAGTGTATACAATCTAAACACGGTATACATCCTCTATCACTCTTACAGAGTCAATATAATTTAATATTTTTCTCAAAAATTTTACAAAAAACCCCGCCCTTCCATAATGATTAACATTCATCAATGGCAATACCATGCTTTCGAACACAGAGACAAAATTTATATACAGGTGAGTCTAAAGTTCTTGTAGTTTATCTAATAGGTCTTTATTATCATATTCTAAAGCGCTGTTGTCAAAAATCATCTTTCGTATTTTATGTAATCCATCACGCCTCACTAAGCAACTGAATATAGGATTAGATATTATCAGAATCGTAAACCAATAAAGCATATATTCTGCATTTTTACTCATGACCATTAGCAAATTTATAGCAATATAATGTTATTTTATTGGCATATTTTAGAAATAGGATCGATCCTTTTCTTTCATACAACTTGTGCTTTGTGGACTGTTGTTCTTATTGTTTGGGTCAGTTAGAGGTTTTGTGATCTTTATACCAACAGTCAAACTTGCTTTACTTTAAGAGAAAATAAATTAACAAATTTAATTAGGTGCATAATTTTAACAGGATTGTCTTATCATCATGTTTCACTCATATCAAAAATCAAAGATTATAAAAAAAATTTTTTTTTGATAGTTTATCAAGCTCTTAGATAAGAGATCATATCTTTTTTTTATAGTGCGCACTCTTTTTTACCTTTAATACTTGCCTAGATTAAGTTATTCCTTAATTAGCAATTTACCTGGAAATGGTCTGTAATAAACATCAAGATGTCTCTCTCGATTTTGATATAACGTTCGAGACATGCCAGGAACAGAATTCTTTAGACATAATAATCCCCTTACATTATTACCTTCTAATTCTTTACCCTAATAATAAAAAAATAAAGAACACAAATTTTATATATTTTACTTTGCCATTGTGCTAAAATTCACACCAAAAAGGTTAATTTTGAAACTGGCATTGACAGTCATTAAAGGAAAGAAATATAAACATTGTTTTACGAATAAAATTCACAACATTTTTTTTAAAAAATTGTCTGTTTGCAATAATAAACTTATTCACCTTGCAGAATTATTCTCCTGAGTAATTTCTCAGACTACAGAATAAACAAGGATCCCTTTACTTTAAAGATTTCATTTTACCTTATCATCTAGTAAAACCGGTTCAACACCAAAAAAAGGACGGACAGGACAAGCAGGTTTTTGTGTCAATTCATCAGGACCAGGTCGAGGAGTGATCATAATTCCACCAGTCTCTATAATAAATAAAATTTTTTAAAGTGCAATCAATATCGCTTAAAATAGAAAAAGAATAACAAACATTTAAAACATCAAAAACTGTTTATTGAATTTAGAATGTTTTTTTTTTTTATCTGTAAAGAATATTTTTATAAAAATATAAGGCTGGGAAAATTAAAATCAAAGCCTTGGTCAAAACCAGATACAGTTATTGGTTTGTTAACGTTTAAAACTCAGTTCACACAAATTGTATAAAATTTGCTTGGATTAAAGGACTAAACACACTAATGAATTTTGCAAGGACCAAACTGAAATGGGCCTTCATGAACAGCTTTCATAAACAGTTTATAATGCAGACATACCTAACAGCTATACCTGAGATAAGTATATTGTTGAAACATCTTGATAAAGCAATTTAAAATCTCATTGTCATTTTTTCAACATCTTTTTGATTAAACACACTTTCACTTAAAAAACAAGTGGGTTTGTCATCATTCACGATAATGATATACAAGACTTATATCCAGGTTTGTAAAAATGTAAGTGACAAACCATTTCTCACACCATTAATGGGAGATTTATTGAAATAAGACCACAAATAATAACAACAAATCTAGGTTAGAGCTTACTGCACCTGGGTTTGGGGTGAGAGGATGACTGAATGATGATCATCATCATCATCACAACCAAAACCGCCACCACAGCTATTATCAAAATTCTATTAATTATTCTGTTTTTGCAGCAAAAGACTGGAAAAACTGCATTTACTGTAAGAACTAGTTTTAGTGCATTGAAATCTGTAAAAAATGGGCCTAATTACTTGATAATTATAGCTGAGTGCTCTGCCTAACACCAACCTACTTGTGGTAATATAGGAATCAGGTCTTCACATCGATCATATGCCATCTAAGGCTAACAGACATCCATAGCTGAGAGAGGTAACATTGATTTATCATTTGCGGATGTCTTGAGATTTTATCATTATATCTGTCTAATTATTTTGCGATGAGTAATTCTAAGTAAAATTTAGTTGTAATTTATTTGTCTTAAGAAAATACCTGTCTGCCACCAAGTATCAACAATTGGACAGTTACCATTTCCCACAACTTTCTGATACCAATGCCATGCCTCCTCATTGATTGGCTCTCCAACTAAAATAATAACATTTATAATAAACAAACAACACTGGGGTGGGGCAGGATGATCAAAAAATATATGGACTTGTCCAAAAATGAGACAAAACCTTGAAATAAGATCAAATTAAAGTTTTTGAATTTTTAATTTGTTGGTGACCTATACTTGTTTTATTATAGAACTGTGGAAAATCCTTGTAACAGAAACGGAGCCTAAATTCCCATTCAGAAAGGAGAGCTTAGAACCTAAAAACATCAGCTAAGTTTTCCTTATGGAGAGAAAAACATGGATTTCACCAAAGTGCAAAAAATGATTGTTTAACTTTTCTCTGTTCTCGTAATTACTTGCCATGGTTAAATATGCTAGTAACCTCCTCTAAATATTCGACTGAGAATTGCATAGCTTTCAAAACGAGTTTTGAAAAAAAGTTTTTTCTACTATCATATCGGGGCCTTATATATACATGAGCCTATTATTACTGAATCTCAGTGATATTTTAATTAAATAGTTACTTTTTAGGATATATTTGGCACTTTAAATTCAAAGAGATAATAACCCTTGTTTTAAAATTTTGTTGAAGCCATTTCGATCGCTATGGGTACAATATCCGGGGTCTGCACTATAATCCTGGTGATATATGAGTGTGAATATTAATCTGCTCTATTTTGAGTGCTTAACTCAGTAATTTTTCAAACAATTTCATTTACACATTTACACAAAATACCTTTGCATAACGGAGCCGTCAAACCTGTGGTCCACTGACAGAAAATTTTAAAATACATACAACGAATTTGATTTGAGCAAACTTTTCAGCATGAAATCTACTTTAAAATCAGGTCTTAAATTTTTAAATGATATGTATCAATAGCATGACTGATCCAATCATTTACCTTGATCTCTTTACTAATAAAAATACTGGTGTGAAGACAGATTTCGTTGAATAATGTAAATTTCAAATTTGAAAACCAAAGAAGTAAACAAATTTAGCATTAAGTTATCAGCTGAAAGAAAAGTGGAACAGGTTTGCTGCATGTAAGCAGCATATATGAAAAGATGAAAAGAATATATTACCAACAAAAAGGGAAATACTAGGGCTATTTTTTAAACATATTTTTAGGTCATGATACAATAGACAATGCAACCATAATTGCTGTAATACTGTTAAGTCTGACAAGTGTGTTAAGCATATTATATGCCCAAGTATAAAATTAATAACATCATTTTTATCAATTCATAATTTTACTTTTTTAATTCAACTGTGAAAGATTAATTTAAAAAAACTTATTTATCAAATAAGGATGTTTTGAGCACACACTAATTTTCCTGTTACAAAAACAGGTACAAACGATTATTGTTTTGAAAAAACAAATGATAAGCTGCTAGTTTGACTTCCAGGATACAGAAGCTTCATGCTGATCACATGATTAGAGCGATCAACGTAATTATTGATAACATATATTTTTGAATTTATTCATATATTTAGAACCAGAAATCTAACAAAAGCAAGTAAACAAGTTATCATTCTCCGTCAAAATTTAAAGATAACTAATAAATATAAAAATAAATAAAATATATCAACCACAATTTTTACCTGATCCAAGAATCTTTAGTGAAGATCTATCGTACTTCTGAACAGGATCATCGCCATATTTTAGTAGGTAGCGAATTGCTGTAGGAGCCCCATAAAACTGCGTTACACCAAGTCGTTCAACCATTTCCCAATACCTTCCAGGATCAGGATATGTTGGAACACTTTCAAACAAAACTGTGGTAGCACCATTAGCTAGTGGACCATATACAACATATGTATGGCCAGTAATCCATCCAATATCAGCAACGCATGCATGGATATCCCCAGGATGGTAATCAAATACAAGCTGAAAAAAAGCAAATAAAAATATATATTTATGTAAAATTTCTAAAAACTTAAAAAATATGGATTAAATTTTGAAAAAATTATTATTTTTCAAAAAATGAGTAGTTGAAATGAAACGAAAGCACACTGCTAGACACACTATGAATTTCCTTTTGGCGACCATGCTAGATAAAGGTTGTATAGGTAAAAGTTTACTAAATTTGATGGTATTTAATTGCATGACAAGTTTTCCCTGCTTTTGCGATTTTACATCATTTAACATTATTTTTTAAATAATTGAATTTCCATAAAAAGCCTGATATTGGTCTCATAAACACTTTAATTATTAGTTACCATCATTTTATCTCATCTCTAGTTTTCATTGTGGTTTATTGCAATGTAAGTCTTGAAAATCATACAGAAAATAGCTAATCCTGCTTTAAATTTATGTAATAAGTTTTTGATATTTTAGTCAATGATTGCAGGAAAGTTTCATATTCTCTTTAAAGCAAAGAAAAAATCAGATGTGTCTTTCCCTGATAATGGATTTCATCTTTATGGTTTTAAAATCCTTACAGACTAGAAAAATCTTGGACAAGTTGGGGTTTAACAGTCCATGTGAAATCGGATATTCCTTCTAGATCTGATAATCTGCAAGCTATTCCTTTTGAATCGTCAATTTAAAGCAAGCAGTATGCGGGAAGAAACTTAATGAAAGTTTTTGTGAAACTTATGAGTTTGTACTGTTAAAGTATGAGTAGTCTACTAGTACTTGAGAAAGTCTTAAGTGAAGGTGTTAATTCAGAACAGTTTCCATGAAAATACTTATAGAATAGTGACAACGAGGCTACACTTCTGCGATGGGAAAGTGACTGAAGATTCGATTGAGTATACTTTTCTGCATTCAGTCAAAACGATGCAGACATATAGCAGAGGCTACCACAAAAAGATGGCATGCAATATTCAATACATGGTCGAATGGGAGCCTTATAGATATAAAATATACTTTCTGGCAGAAGAAAGAGGAGATTTTGCAATGGATCCAACGTAAGAAAAAAGTTATTTGAGAACGTTAGGCCTAACAATCCTATCTGTGTACATTCAGTGAGTTCACTATCATTCATCAGCACATATGGAAAGAAAGGAGCCCTAAAGCAGTTTATAGAAAGTTTCGTTTTTGGAGTATTGAATGATACCAACCAAACTAAACATTGGATGATACTAAACATTTCTCACCCCACCCCATTCAACAACAGTGTGAAGATCATCTTTCAAATTAGCTGCCATTTCAACCTTATCAAAAGCATTACTTATGTTTCCTAAGGAGGAGTAAAAAGAAGTATTATCCGCATATATAGCAAGCATAAAAAGAATACTATCAGGCAAATCATTAATGAAAATTAGAAAAATTGTAGGTCCCAGAACAGAACCTTGAAATTGCCAGGCACCATCAAACAGCAACAGAACTATGTCACTTCTTTAAATAGGACAGCTAAAAAGGAACTGTTCTGCTTTTTTAATGGCTATTAAATTAAAAATTTCTGGGATGCAAAGCAAAAAATGTTCCTGTCAAACTTCTTTTTCTCTCTCTGAGAAAATTGTGTCATTAGTTTTAACATATCTGTTGCTAATTTATCTAACATATTCTTTGAGAAAATTAAATCTAACTTAAATATAGGTTATTGTGTGGTGGCATGTTATTGGGTGGTAGCAGTGGTTGACTTAATTTTATGGATAATCTAACATATAAAGGCTATTCATTGGTTCCAACCTAGCATTTTACCTATTAAGAGATTTATAAGATAACCAAAAATCATCTATTTTTTATTCATATTACACCTGATGAAGTTTATAAAACTGCTTTTGAATTGAAAAAGTTGTTTTAGTACCTCTTTATCTCTTTTAAAACCAATAACATTTTTTTTGTATCTTATCTATCAGACGACACTAATAGCTCTTTAAAAGATGGATTTTTTTCTAGATGAATTAAAAACAGATATTGTGCTTGTGTTTAAAAAAGTTGATGCATTTCATAAAGGAAACTATCTTCCAATTATTTAACCGTATTTATTTAAAGTTTATGAAAAGATAGTATCTAAGCAGGTTTATAAGTCTTAAGGATAAATATTACAATACATTATGTGGTTTTAGGAGAGACTTTTCAATGCAGCATCTTTCTAAATTGTTAACTTATGGGAAGCAATTAAAGATTAAAATTTTCTTGTTATTTAAAAATCGGATCAAAGTGGTGTTTTTTTTACCACAGGAACCCCTGTTAGGATCTCTTTTAATTAATATATTTATCAATAACATTTTTTTTCCTTCTTGAAATGGATATCTGTAATTTTGCTGATGACAATATAATACTATTTATGTACGTGGAACCTCTTTTAAAAGTGTTTGTAATCAATCGTTTAAATAATAATTTACGATATGTAAATTATGTAAAACGTCTCATAATAATTCACCGCTAGCAAACCCAGCGAAACTTCAGTTGTTTTTACGAAAAACGGTTTTGCAATTAGCGTCAAAAAATTTAAGCTTCTTAGAAAGTAGTTAATCCTTTACTGACTCTAGTTTGAGTCTTACGAATCATATAAAAAGAGTTTTATGCATAAAATTTGTGCCCTATTAAGAATGAAGCAAGTATTGAACACCTCTTAGTGTATTAAGGTATTTTAAATGCCTACATAATGCCTAATCTTTTCTACTCTCCATTAATTTTGATGATTTGCAATAAGTCTTACATGAATCTTAAAAATTGCAACCATAAATTATCTTTGCGTGTCTATCTAAATTATTAGTGTTAGATAAAGGCCACAGCAGCCATACTAGATACCTTCAACTTTTAATGGTTTACAAAACTTTAAACCAGGTAAACTCTAAACTGCTCAGGGAATTATTTTCTTTTAAACGCAAAACTTATAATCTGAGGATCTAATTACTTCTTAAACTACCTACTGCTCGTACTATTAAGTGGCACAAATTGACTTCATCTTAAAGCTTTTCTTGTTTGAACAATCTTTCCGATGAAATCAAACACTATAAAAACGTCATAACTTAAAGGAAAGCAGGGAATAAATTAAGGGGTTCTGGTTAGTGATTCATTAACCATTTTTTACAAACCACTAATCAAAATACCTCACTTTTATTTTGAAAACAACAAGTTTTATCAAGAGTGAGAAATGTTTTAGAGGTACATTAGAAAAGTGAAAATTAATTTTGAAAAGTTATTTTATACCCTGGAAAGATTGAAATATGGACTGGGTGTTTGTTTATCTTTGTTTGCTGCAATTAGTTTTTTTAAAAAAACTAACAACTTTTTTTTCTATTTGTTTCTTATAATTTTATTCATTCATATTTATTTTAAAAATTTGTAATTCATAAAAGATAAATGTTATTATCTTGTACTATGCAATATTAACATAAAATATATTACTGAAGTGAAGAAAAAATTCATGTCTAATTCTTTTCATGACGACTGCACCGCAAAGTGTTCTTCCATAAAATCTGTTCTGAAATGACAAGTGCACCATATGGCGGTCAATAGATATTTTCAAAAGTTTACGTCCATGTCTATGGTTTATAACGGTAATTCAATGAATATCTAAAAGGTGTTTTAATTTCTAGCACCATAATTCAAACTTGTTGATATTTTTTTTCAATTTTTCACAAATTTGAAAATAGCAGAAAAATGGCTGAAAAAAAAGTGTCCAAAGACATGAATGAAATTATTGATTTTACATTAGAAGAAAATGGAGAGGAAAGTGGTGAAAATTTATATGGTTCTAGTGATGCTAAAAGTATCATAGAGTTTGAAGAAGTTGATATATGGACCATTGGATCATAGTAATATCAGCATAGGAACTGAAAACCATGTTCAGATTAGTAACATGGTGTTGGATCTTTGGTGATAGTGATGTTGATACAAGCATAGAAGCTTATGCAGAATCAGTGAGTGAAAAAATTTCTGAAAGAGAACTGTCACCTCCTTTTCGCCCCATGCTGTTGCAAAATTACCAATTAAATTAGAGCTACCATAAAAATGTGCAAGATTCAGAGGATGTAATATATATGTGTATTGTTTATGTACTTGCGGAGGTATTGTAACATAATCCTGTCATAAATAATAGTTAACACCGCAAAGGGCGACAAAGATGGCAATGCAATTATCAAACCATCTGCGGTCGGTCAACTCCTACAATGAGCACATGAGTGGTGTTGACCGGATCGATTAGCAGCTCCATAGAAACCAGTCCCTTCATAAAACTTGTAACTTTTGCAAGAAGCTTGCTATTCGTCTAATACTTCAATGCAGTTTAAATTCATACAAGATTTATGTACAAGCTATTAACAGTAACATTAACTGCTTGGATTTTCTGCTGCATAACATCAAGCCGATTTTTGCACTAAACTCAGAAATTCCCGATAGCCCTTGTGTTCTCATCACAGAAGATATCGACCAACAATCTGACACTTCCTTTCAATGATACCACCAGGAAATGCAGGTAGCAATGATAGACCGAACAAAAGATGTTGAGTAAGTTACCGCCATGGCAAGAAAGAGCACCAAAGGAAAACCCTTGAAAACAGTTTAAGTTGTCATTTCTGCTGTCTCTCACAATTAGGCTTACATTCTGATGAAAGCTTATCATACCCTCCAATACTCTTTGAACTAATTATTCTTTATCTTTTATATTATCTTTTATCTGGTTGTATACATTTTAAGTTTTTATTGAAGTATATATTTTACCATAAGTATGTTGTTAATTTTCACTTGTTTCTCTTGTTAATTTTCACCAATTTTTAGTCCCTGTCAAAAAAAAAGCCATAGTCAATATTTTTTGATAAAGTGCTCAGAAAAGTTTAATTTTTTTTGCTTGATCATCAGTGCATTTGTGTATCACCTGTTATTAAAAATATAACAGTTAGATGTAATTTTTTATTCTTTATTTGCAGATGAAATCAAAAATTTGTCTTATGTCATTTGAAATGACAACTTTTGGTCATGTGACCAAACAAAATAAAGAAAATTATTTATTTTTTCTTGAAACGTGAAAGCCACTTTATTAACATAAAAAAACAAGCCAGTAATTTTTAAGTTCTAATTAGTAGTTTTACCTCTATATGCTTCATGAAAAGGTAAAAACGAGGTAGTTTTCTGCTCCGTCATATAGCTGTTTTAGCTCGATAAATTTCTCTGGAAAATAGCAGGATATTGGGTTATCAATAAATGTTGTTGGAAAGGAACAAAAATTTTAAACATTAAAAAATTACTTCTTCAACTTCTTTTTTTAAAAGGTTTTCTTTTATGGAAACCATTAAACTAATAAATATTTAAGTAAAATCCTGTTTGAATATGTAGAGCATTTTTTTTTTTTTTTTAATAAACTGGCATATTTTGGTAAAAAATATTTGATCAAAAGGGCAAAATAAAGCTTCAAAGAAACAGTTTTTCGAAAAATAACTCTTGCAGAAAATACCTGCCAGGGAAAGATACAAGTGCATATCTGCTAGGGCAAGATACATGTCCAGCTTGGTAGCAAGTTTCACTATTCAAAATTTCTCAATCCCTGATTAAAACATTAAAACATTGATAAAACCAGCACTTCAGAGACTAAAGATCTCCAGGACAAAAATAATAATCATCTGACAGAAAAACAAAAAAAGGACTCCAGTTCCTATAAGGTTTTGAAAACTATAGACATGCCAAAATAATTATTTAGCATGAATAATTTTTCATTTTCAGATAAAATTTGAGTTTGACAACTACATGCAAAATTATGAGAATCAAAACATATTTAAAAGAAAAATCCAAACAGTATATCTTTTAAGACCATATTTGATTTTATGGCGATTTGCAGACCATGAATGAGGATTTTTGGCAGGTGAAATAGCAATTACTGGCCATGATCAGGTCTAATAACTATTATTACAAAATTGTATTTAAAAAATTGAATCTCTTTAAAATCATTGATTAATCTACATGTTAAAAGAATATAAACTTCAAAATATCTGTTATAGATAAAAAAAAATCACAACATACCTGATGGGTGAGCATAGCATAAAGAAGATAGCCAGCATGTGTGTGCACCACACCCTTGGGTGTCCCTGTACTACCTGAAGTGTATAAAATTAACATTGTATCTTCACTCTCCATCGGTACAGCATCGCAAAAGGTATTTGCTTTCTTCATAGCCTATATATA
>JAUZNK010052774.1:0-15726 GCA_035046665.1 Euphysa ruthae
TACTTACTTACTTACTTACTTACTTACTTACTTACTTACTTACTTACTTACTTACTTACTTACTTACTTAATTACTTGCTTACTTGCTTGCTTGTTTGTTGCTCGCTCGCTTGCTTGCTCGCTTGCTTGCTCGCTCGCTCACTCACTCACTCACTCACTCACTCACTCACTCACTCACTTACTTACTGACTTACTTACTTACTTGCTTACTTGCTTGCTTGCTTGCTCGCTCGCTCGCTTGCTTGCTTGCTTGCTTGCTTGCTTGCTTGCTTGCTTGCTTGCTCACTCGCTCACTCACTTACTTACTTACTTACTTATTTACTTTCTTAAGGCCTTTTGGAGATCTATAAGAATCATTTAAGTGTGGCATCCCTTTTCAAAACCTTTTGTAATTCTGTCATGAAGATTTGAAAAACATGTATTTGTCGAAAAACATTTTCGAATTTCACATTGAAATTTATATATAATGTTATCTTTTCAAACAAATTCTCTAGTTTAACCTTCAATTACGTTTTCAATAATTTTTTATAGTATTGGCTTGTAGTTTTTTGGTTCCGTTTTTTGGTTTTGGTTTGGTTTACTTTTTAAATAACGGAGCAATTTTAGCTAGTTTGCAATCATCTGGAAATGTAATAGTCCTGATAGAAATATTTATGGTCTCAAAATAGAAGCACATCCATCCTTAAAGAGCATAAATGATATTTCATCAAACCTTTTATTATGTTTTTAATTACATCCTCAGTGACCTTTGAGAATTAAAATTCCTTCGAAATGTTTATTAGGCCATAAAAATTTAGGGTTGACTATTTGATGCTTTTGAAAGGAGATATGAAAGATTGGTTCTTGAGAATTTTTTTTTATTTTAATTTTTTTAATGGGTGCTATATCATCAATAGTTTGTTTAAATTTTTGTGAAAAATCTTCAAAGACAAAGTTAACTTTATCAAAATTTTCATAATTTGGAAAATTTGTTCGACTTAATCTTTCATTTAGTAAGTCCTTACTATATCTTCGCATACTTCAGGATTTTTAGTACCCGGTTTAAACGTGGTTTTAACATTCTCTTTCAGTGGACATTTTCATAAACATTCTTTTTCAGAAGGCACATCCATGCATAATTTTTTTGTCCGTTACGTGGATGTTTGACTTCGATTTCACTGTTTTTTTCGTTATTATTTGATTGACTTTTTAAAAAATATTCTCTTATTTCTGCAAGACTTCTTTTTGGTTCAAAAATGTATGGAGTAAGCCCATTTAATTCTTCTTCGATATGAAAAGAACTATCCGAGCAATCGCCATTTCGACTTGCTTGGCTTGTTTGTTGACTTTTCAATAAGAATGTTTGTTATGATAAAATTCTTCACCAAAGCGTAAGTCACAAAACTTTCCCTAGCATGGTTTTTTTTTACCGATTAGTTTAATCCAAAATGATTTTCATATCTTTCCTGACGAAATATCAAAATGCAATTTTTTACACCTGTTTTATATGGCATACCTATCTGAAAACAGCATTTTCTAAAAAGTCAGAATTTGTGTGAGCTTCCCCTGAGCTTCACCTTTCCATTGAGTAATAGCAAAAGGTGAATGCGTTTTGAGGAAAACTCTAGCATATTTAGAATAACTTCAACGCTCTCCTATTTTCGTACTATTATACATTATTTTCCCTAATAGCAATTATTAGAACCTAATTTTTAAAACTCAGCTTAAATTCCAGTTTCTAAATTTCTATCTGATGCAAAATTACATTTTGGTAAACTAACGTATTGGTTGAAAAATAGAAAAGATATTTCCACATCGTGTTTAGTGGAATCGTCTGAAGTGGTTTAGGTACTACAGTTAAGTTACTACAGTATTAAAATCATGAAAGTCTCAATTTTTTTGAATTTCTTGTTTTGTATCCCTTTAGAATCAAAATTTATTCTACTTTTTGAATCTGAAATTAGTTTTTAATAAAAAGTTCTAATTTTGAAGATGTTTTCATATTTCTGTGGGGTACTGTAGGAAAAAATGGAAATAAAATTAGGGGTGATTTTCTGGCGTGCTATTTTTTCACTGCTTTTAGAACTAGCAATCGTGTGTTGCTTAGTGTTGGTTTTAAAACGCAGAGTTCAGGAAAATAAAATTAAACGAGACAATAATTCAGAACAGAATAAACAAAGCAACAGCATGGGATTCAGCTATCAAAGTTGATGGCGGTGTTTTTAGCCAATGTTTAATTAAAATAATGTTGCTTTTAGTGTAAAAATACCATAATAAAAAGTCGATTAATAAAAAAAAAAAAGCAGGTTCTAACAAAGTATTTCTGTTAAAAAATTATTTATATTTTCTGCTACAAAAATTTACAGTGGTAATAAAAACTTAAAAAAAAAATTTTCTTTCACAACGATATATCTAAAAATCAACTTTTAAATTGTTCTAAACTAACTGTATAATTTTACCAGCCAAAGCACGGAAAACTTGTTGAAGATTATTTTGTTCTTGTCATCGAAAATCGATAAACTGCCTAATTTTGCTTTTGAGATTATTGTATGAATTATGTTTTGTTTTTTAACAATACAATTTACCAATACAAAAAAAGATTTTAAAAGGTAAATTTAAAATTACAAGAACAAAAAATATATGACTTTAGTTTTTTCTCAAAAAGAGAAAGATTTTTTATTTCAGAGAGATTAGGGTTGGTAAGAACAATGTTATTCCACAGATGAGGGTCGCGAAATGCAATGAGAAATTCTTCTTACTTTGTATTAATTGGTGGTCCTGAAAATAAATGACGTCTTAGAATATATTTGTTTGGTGGTATTAATGTATATAACATTAAAAAAAATTTTGGCGAAAAGTTGTGTTTACATTTGTAAATTAAAGTAAGAGTTTGAAAAATGTTAAGCTCGTGTTCATTTTCATTTTATGAAACAAATGTTTTGAGTGATTCAAGCGGTTTTGATGATTGATTAAATCAACAGCGTGTTTTTGATGACGATACAGAGTTTCTAGTTTAACTTTATGAGTGCTGGCCTAGGCTATGTTCCCATAATTTAGATAATAGTGTACAAATTGCCGAATAAAGCTGTTTTATCGTATTTTTTTCAGCATCGGTCTTGCCTTATATAAGATCCCAATCTCTTCGAAGTTGTGGAGAATACTTTTGAGCTTTCCAATTAAAATTTTCGTCAATGATAATACCAAGAAACTTTGCTACGTGATCTTTTTTAATAAGTGCGTTAACTAGGTTATGATTTATCGGTAAATGATTTGTGATGAGATTTTTATTTTCATTGTAATAAAAAAAAGTAAGCTTTGTTTTTTTTGACGTTTATTGGTAGTTTTGGTGATAGTACAGCAGGCTCATTGTAAATACTTCAGAATCTGGGAGTAAGTTCGCGACGTTGTTAAATAGAATTTGTTCATTAGAACGATGCGCACAGTATCAAATTAATGGACCGCAAGTTTACAAACGAAGGAAAACAAAAAGAAAAAAATAACATCGGTTAGAAAACGATTTTGTGACAAGGATTTAGAAAAAGAAGGAGAAATATGTTATGAGTGGTGCATTTTAAGGTAGCATGTAATGTAATATTTTATTTTTAAAATTGCGTATTTTCTCCATTGCATTTACCACCAACTTTTTAAATTTCAAAAGCGAAATCTTTTTATCGAATCACTCGATTAACTTTAAATTTTCAACAAGTATTCATTATCATGTGACGGATGTTCTGTCGGAAATTATCTTTTGATTTGATTTTTTAAAGTAGCTAATTAGTACCCATTTAGTGTACTCGAATTTTTACACGCTCAAGAAAAATATCTGTAAAATAATATTATATCGTCGTTGAAAAAATTTTGAAAAGATAAAATTCCTAAAAAATGCAGAATTTACAAAAAAAATCTTATTTACTGCAGTACCAGCTTAATATACTTATCAGAGAGTATGAATTCAACACAGCGTCCAAGTTTATCACCCGTGTTGTTGATGAAAAGTTCTGGATATCAGGTTAGAATATGTAAATATTTCAGAATATAGATATGCACCTGTAAATAAAAAAATTTGGCGAAATAGGCTTTTCTTTAGATATGCTTAAATGAAAAAATTCCAAGAGTACATGCAAGCATAACATTATAGATTTATTTGTTATAGGCACATGGAAATAAGATGAAAATAAGGCTCACATAAAAACTGTTTATACCTACCTGTAAAGTTTAATTAACGATTAGATTCCGTTACATATAGTTGGAATTAAGTTACTTGATTTTCATCTTGGTAAAGACTGGAATTTCAATTCCAAAAAAAGTTGGAAGAGAAAAAGAACAAGATGAAAGTAAATGTTTCGAAGGAAAAACTGTACGATTTAGCAGAGGAGGCTTATTTTGCACTTGTTTTGTGCTTATCTTTTAGTTCGCAATCTTCTCTTAAAATTTCTTCAAATTTTACTGGTTAACAATACAATGAAACGAAAATGAAATTCTCTTTAAATAACTTTTCTATCTTTACTTTAGAGGTCAGATCATACCTTTACAATGACTGATATATTCGTGCAAGGTACAAAAAAGTTCGGTTTTACTGCTAAAATTAAATTCGAAAAAAAAATATTATTCCCAGTTTGCAAGGTAAGAATGCTACTTAACAAATAAGACAGGCTTGACCTTCACAGACAAAAAATACATAATATTTCTTCGTAGAATCCAATTCCGAGGTTAAAAATCCAGTGAAACAAAGTTAAGTGTCTCAAAATGAACTTTAAAAACTGTGTCTGAAAAATTATTTTTACCCTAACAACGGATTATTTATATCGTTGCTAAAGATGTTTTTACCCAAAATATCAACCTAAATAACCTGGTTTGTGGCCAGAAGGTAAATACGAGAAATAAAGATTGCGGCCGTAAAAGACTTTTTGTTAATATATATTATTTCAAGTAATGTCTTATGTTTCAAACCATGAAATGAAAAAAAGCTATTTCTAACTTCATGTTTTTTAAAAATTGAAATAGAATGGGAGGATCGAAGAGAAAATAGACTTCTAGTAAGTTAATTCATGCAAAAGAAAAAGATTCAAAGATACACTATAATACACTAAAGTTTCTTCTACTGCATAAAATAATTAAACACTGAAAAATATAAATTAAAAACTTCAGCGCCTGGAAAAAAGTTACAACTCAATGAAAAGGAAAACAGTGACACTAATGTTGAGGATTTTAATTCGATTTTGAATTTTTCGTTACTTTCAGAAGCAATAAGTGTTTTCAAGTGTCCTCACACCACACGTGTTGTGTGTGTGTGTGGAAGGTGTGTTAGAGTGTTGTTAAATTACGACTTTTTCAAGAACTAAATATTATGTTATAATCAAATTTGTGAATGGAAAAACACATTTTTATCATCATTAACATATGAAAAAACAACTCAAAACGATGATGGAGCATTCATAAAATGAAGAAAAAAATTTGATATAAATACAGGGTCGATGGAATCGAGAGCAGCATACTTAAAATGTTTGTGCGTCAAATACAAAAAAAAAACTTTTGATACACCATATTTAGAGATAGTAATAGCAGTTCGGACAAAACTGTTGTCATTTAAACCATACGGTGGCAACTTTTCTATTAAAAAGGGTTAGCGCATCAGTCAGGTGCAGAAGCGGGTCGGTACGAGACTGGAAAAATGTAAAAAATACGAAATCATCAGCTAAAATTTCAAAATGCATTATTGAAAGGTTTCTGAGAAAAGCCCTACCGGATTTTTATTCATGGACCGTCTCGTCTACTAATCTTGTGATTATTTTTTTGTGTGTTTTTGAGTAAGATTTGGTATTGCGAGACTACTGACCACGTAAATTAGTTTAATTCGTAAAACTTTGTACCCTGCAAGCGCCTATCAAATTGATATTAATTTTCTCTAAATCCTTAAGCCCATTTCCAAATTCCGCTGTTGTTTTTAATGTTGAAAAAATGGAAAATTGAACTTTTAAATACAAATTTAATGGGAGAAAGTATTGAGAGAGAAACTGTCGTGAGTCCAAAAGCTAACAGGAATTTGGACAAACTTCCATATACAATATATAAAGCATAGATTTTTTCTAGAAAACTTCGGGAAGACTTGGAAAAAGGTAAAGCTCATACCTAAAACGGAGGAAAACCTAATGTTCGTTTACCAAACAGAGTGGGAAAAGCGTTTGCTACAGCTGTATGGAAACGATATTTTTTTAATAGACGCAACATATAAAGCAACGAGATATGCTCTTCAATTATAATTCGCTGTCATCAAGACCAACGTAGATTACCAAGTTGTTGCTACCTTTGCAACAAAGGGTGAACCTATGGAAAATTTTAAAGCTCGGTTGCAATTAATTAAAGACTGGAATCAAGGTTAAACCCTGCATATAGAATGCTTGATAGTTTTTGTGAAGAAACTAATGCAATCGAGTTGCTTAATCCAGGTAATTGCCATTACGCATACATGCAAATTATTATTGATTTTAGCCTTCGTTTGACACTATTTTCTGTGACCAAATCTCAATTTTGTCTTTCTGAAATATCAAAATCTATTGATGTGCAATCCAACAACAATAAAAAAGACTCAGGAAAGATGAGGAAGAAAAACATTTATATTTATCATAGATGGAAGGATATGGAAGCAAAGTGAAAGCCATTTTTTTAACCAATGTTAATTGATAGGTAAATTTACACATAATGCATGTATGTACTGGTGTGTACATGTACTTTATTTATGCGGTCAGGTGTTTTTAGGGTATATGTTGTATAACCCTGACACCTAGATTACATTTTCAATAATTGTAAGTGTTTAATAAATTAAGTTTTGATTGTCTTTTTAGAATGCCAAGTAAAATTTTGTGAATTCCACAAAGATCATGTGTGAGATCGCTGGCTGACGAAGCTTTCAAACGACATATTTAACACAAAAGATGTGATTTTTTGAAAGTTTTGTCGGACTGCACGTGCTATGTCTCAAGCAGAATTATGTCTTGCAATTAAATCTCTTTACAATTTAGAAAAATGGAAAAATCCAAAAATCGTCAAAATGGTTAAATTATTTAGCAAGCAATAGATGCTAGATTTAAAGGACTTGTAACCTTATTTATAGGCTTCGTTTCACCGACAAGACCTTCTATCAGTCGGTATAAATATTGACAACACTGTAAAAAAGCACTATATATATATATATAAGCAATGATAAACACTACCCTACCTGTAGTTGCTCGATTGGTCTCAGAAGTTCTAACCATGCAAGCACTGTTTTCCGCAAATAACCCGTACGGTCTAGGGAAAGCTTGTCGCCGTTATAAATAAACTACATTTATTACTACTACAACACTACTACAAAACTTGTAAAACATTTTCAAAATTTAATTCTAAAGTAAAATCCACACTTATACGCTGTAACTACAAAATTTGTAGAAAATAAGTTTTAACTATTAATTTGTTATTATTAATATTATTGATTTGTAATTATATACCTTTTTGATTGTCAGGACTGGACTAAACTTGTTTTTTATTTATTTTGAAACTAGGTGTAAATTATTCCAATTTGAAATAAAGAATACGAGAAAGCAAATGCAATCATTGCATGTGGGAGTTTCAAAATACCAAATTGTTTTCTTACGAGCGAAAAATTCAAAACAATACCAACAGTGATTAGTAGCGAATTGACCAACACCAAACCTACTCCACCTAAAGCCAATGATGAAAAAACATTTCCACTAACAGGAGGATTGCAAGATTGTACCCTAGGACAAAAACTAATGTTCAAAGAAGAAAGCGGCGGGTTTGTCCAAATATTGCACAATGGTGCTTTGCATTGGGTTATGGTATCCAACATTGAATATGAAAATAAAGAAGTATCATACTATGATAGCTTGTTATATGGTGCGGTGCCATCAAATGGAATTTTAAAAAGCAGATTTGTTCAATTTTCAAATCAAAACTTAATCAGTTGCTGATTCGTGAAAGGCTGTGCCAGCAACAACAGAATAGTGTAGATGCGGTTTATACGCAACAGCATTTGCTTACCATATTTTAAAAGTAGATCAAATAACCAGCATAAAATTCCAAGAGGATAAATTTAGAAAGCATTTTTTAGAATGTCTGACCTCTGCGACATTATCAGACCTCCCACATGACAAAAAGAAGGTATGGAATTTCATCCAACAAATCAAGATAGATTTGTTTTGCAAATGTAAAATGCCTGGGTTTTGCATCACAATAAAATTAATGGCTTAAAGATGGCACTGCGAGCAGTGTGAGGAAGAATATACCTGCTGACATTTTTTTTACTGACAAATCCACGATTTTTATGTGTATAGCGTATAAAATGTAGTTCCGGTTTGAAACAAAAAATGAAAGAAAAAAAATGACATGCAGTATTTTTTTTTGAAGTGAATACCCTATAACTTATTACTGTTAGATAGAACATATACCAAAAGAAATAGTTTGAAATCCAACGATAATTACACATACTAAATAGTCCCGCGAATATCAAAAAAAAAATTAAAATAAAATCTATTATGTCGCCTTCAAAATTAGGTTATTAAGTTTATAAAGTTTGACCGCATTTCAAGTATAAATGTTATTTTGACACAGCTTAAACTTTACAGCGTCAACAATTATTATACTAGTTACCAAAAATTTTCTTAAAAGTTTTATTCGATGCTTTTTTTTGCGAAAGTAAAACAACGAGCTTTGCATCTGGGGTTCATCTGGCAGCAATGCGAAAAATTCTTTATAGTCAGTAAGGTATTTTTCTGCTGAATTCGCAGATTTTCAAGCCGAAATTTGGGCTATAATTCGGCACAAAATTGGTGCCTATTTTTCCTATCTTGTCTCGCCTTCCCATTTTTTTAGTAATAATATTTGGACAATGAGAATAATTCAGTCGAGAAAATTAGATATGATATTGTTGTTAGTTGCCAAACCAAGATTAATATCTTTACTATCCACAGGGAATTTTATTTAAACGTTTAACAAAATAATCGTTAAAATTCCATTCGAAAGTAAACATAAAATTGTTTTTATATTTAATTTCGATATACAATTGAATCAATTTTATAAACTATTCTTCCAAAAGATCAAAACCAAATCAAAAGTAATTTCAATACTTCCGACAATTTATTTCTATTTAGCTACAGCTTTATTGTATATTAATCACTGGTAGTGTAAGAAAATTTGTTGCTTTGTATTTGGAGCTTCCGAGGAAGAATTATTCCATCTGCAAAAATGAACAACATTCCAACCTCCACTACACAAGATCTAAAATAGTTACAGCTTTGAAAAATTGATACCAGAGTACCGAAGTACTTCTTCTTATAAATACTTTCTGTAAATCAAACATAATGGCTGTTATATGTTATTTCTGCTCGCCAAACGTTATGTGTTTGTTATCTTTGTAATACATTGTGCTATTGTATGAAAATGGTTACATTGATTTTGGGAGCGTTTGAGGAATAGAATTTTCTATCATTTTTTTTCTTAACATAATATGATCAGCAATACATGAGCGAGTGATTTGAGGTGCAAACCTATTTACCAGTGTTTTAAAGTGAAACAAAACGTAAACACCCTTACATAACTTAACAGATCTTTTTTATATAAAAGCATTTATGGAAGGCATATTCCTATAATCAGAGGAAAATTAACCAATATATAGACCTAATTTTTACTGAAAACAGTTAAAGTAAATGAAGTCAAAGCATTGCAAATTAAATCGAAATTCGAATGTTTTAAAATTGGAAATTTTGATTTTGTAAAGTTTTAAACTTTGACAATTGATGATGTAGAACATGCGAATGATGCACCACAGCTCTTCAACCATGTTTTGGATGCACATGCCTGCGTTGTGGATATCAATCATGTTATGGATACCAATGATGTTGGGAATAGTGTGAAAGAGCATTATGCTGTAGTTGGACTATATCACAGATCGTTGAATCATACACCCAAGAGGTCTCACCTCGATTGCGTTATTTTAAAGATAACTCGTAATATCGACCATTCTTTCACATTAAACCGGTGAGTTATCAAGAAATTGGGACTTGATCTGAAAAACAGCAAAACTAAAACTATTAGGTACATGCGGAGCAATTGTGGTGAAATGTTAAACGATGAAGGTTTTTTTAACCTGGTTGAGTTCGGCTGTTGGATATAAAATAGATCGTTTGAAAAAGATACTCTTGGAAAATTTATCCAATAGCTAGTAAAATGATCTATGTTGAATCGATTAAAAAATTACACCATGGATTTAGTTTGAATCATAGATCTGTTGCCTTAATTACAATTTTTAACTTCAAACTCTTTTATTGTGTAAGGCCAAGTGAAAAAGAGAAACGTAGCTGTGTATACATTAAGTGTCAGATACCGTATTTGCTTTTAGAAGCTGTAAATCGATATCGTAAATGGAAAAATCTCAACCCACATAAATCGCTCACTAAATATCTTAAAAAGTTAGAAGCTAGCGAACTTTAAGATGAGTTAGCAGAAGAAAATTTATACACATACCGCAGGTGTGTGCGCGTTGAAGAATCTTACATAAAGAAAGATGAAATACCCGGTGAATATCAATGAACTACTCGCGTTAATCACCGAGAACCAGTTAAAAATATATGTCAAAATTTTGGATACCGGTGGCGCTTATTTGAAACATTTAACTTAAGTAGACAATCCGTCAAGTTTTTTCACTGAAATGAAATCATCTTATGATGGAAATTGGACTTTTCGCAGAATCTTGTTTTGCGAATGAAAGATGAAGTCCAATCAGCGCATTTTTCTGGCAAACAGTTCACTCTCAACTGTTCAATCGTCAACGTTGTCAACAATCGTTACCATTTTCACTTAAGTGACGATACCAATGATCACATACTTGTTGATCACGTCATACGAGAAATAACTTATAAATATAACATCCAAAACAAAGATCCATTATACAAAGTGACAATGCGTCGTCACAATACAAGAACAGGTACTCCTTCGCATTCTTAAAGATGGCATCTGAATTTTATTTACACAATACGGAGCTGCTGGTCATGGAAAAGTTGCAACAAATGGTATGTCCAGTTTGGCATCACAAATATGATTCTGAAAAACATTGTCACTGACAACCTTTCTGTTAAAAAAAATAAATAAATAAGAAGTTGTGAACTATCTCCAAATAAAATGCCCTCAGTTCAGTTAAACTCATTTCGCCTTCCGATGATGACGTCGAATCAAGAAGCGAAAACACCGAATCAGTGATCATAAAGGATTTTATGGTTTTTACAGCAAATAAACCAGTACTGTGTAAAAAGTATCCGTGTTTATTCAATTCATGTCTGGAGTTCAACTACAAAGACTGTTTGGGAGATGAAACATCCGAACTGTCAATCATTAATTACTTTGGTGATGATGAAGATGTTGCAGAAAAGAGAGAACGGAATTTGGACTTCATAGAAATCCTATATTTTTGTCTCTATCTCTTCAGTGGAAGTAAGAATGAGCTATTTTACTTTGTACAAGTTACAGAAAAAAGTGTTGCTGAAAAATAGATTTCACTCATCCATACGATTACATAGGGTCAAAAATTTCTCAAACGATATTACCCGAAACTATGCCACTCAAAGCAGCTCAGAAGAAATTGCAAGTCTTACCGACGCCAATTTTATTTTCACTCGATGGCTCACCAACAAGCTTGGAGTGGTTTCGCAAACCTTTATTTATTGATTTCTTCAACCGTTGTTGTTGACATGATGGCTTATAACATAAGTCATTGCTTGAAATAACATGTATTAACATAGCTTGAATTAATCATGCAAAAACAAATTTTGGGAAAAAAATCTTTGGAAGTTCAATATTCATAAAAAAAACTAAAATCCATCCAAAAAAAATGGCCAAACTTATTCTAAATAATTTAAAAAAACTTTAATAAGGATCGGAAATTGCTGGTGTTGAAAATATTTTTAATACTTTGCGCATTAAATAGACATCTAATAGAATGCAAAGTTGGCGCAGTCGTAGGACGTTTGACTGGGGAACGAAAGTTCACGAGTTTGATTCGCTCTTCTGGCGGAAATTTGCTTTCCATTTTATGTCAGAGTTTCTGAGCAAAACTTATTGCGTAATGCAACGCTAGCACAATTTGGTTGAGCGAATTTTGCAGGCGCAAATAGGCGTTCTAAGTACTTCAAGACCCGCCAGGTGGGTCCTTCTGGAAATATAGTCTCGGCAATTTGGTGGTTGCCCACGTTAAATGTAACATTCTCACTCTCTCACTTCTCAGAAGATAATAGCAAGATTTCTTGCCTAAAGAGAGAAAATAATATAGGAGGGGATTTTATAAAATTTTAGGTGAAACAAAAATCATAAATAAAATAAATTTAAAAAAATTCCAAAAGATCTTTACATCAAAATTCTATAGCATAAACAAAGACATACAAAAAATTAACAAAATTAAGAAAAATATGTTCAATAAAAATTTTCTATTTTTTTATAAAGCTAAAAAAATATACAGTGGACTCTCTCTATCTCTATCTCTATAAAAGCTTGGACATTTGTGTGTTCTCTATTTTTACCTTTTATCTTGAACTTTTTTGTCTTGAATTTTTCTCTATCTCGAACAAAAATTTGTTCCTTGCGACAATTTCTCTCTAGATATATCTTAAACCCATCTAAAGGTACATTTACACAGAAAGTATTTCAAAAAATGTGATTATTTTATAGTTGAATAACAAATACTTGAGTTGAAAAATTTAAATAAGTAAAAATGTAGTCAAAAAGCAATGTTGAGAAAAACTAAAAAATAAAAAATTTTAAATAAAAATAGAGCTTAGGCTATAAACAAATATTTTAAAATAGATTTGAAACGGTGAAATGATGATTGTTTTATTTGATGGTGTTGTTGATATGAAGATTTTATAAAATTAAAAATGTAGTTAATCCTTCTTTTTATTTTCTTCATCAGTGTTGGCAAATCTTCCATAATTTAGTTTAATATTCAATTACAATCCAATTATCAATATCTTCTTTATTTCTTTTCTTTCTTTCTAAATTTGTTTTTTAGATTACAGGCAAAATATTCACTAATTAGTATTATATTTCAATCATTCTGGCCTTCTCTAAAAACCACCTATCGTTCGTTATGACCCTCTTGATAAACCACCGATTATCCTGGCCATCTCAAAAAACCATCCACCAATTGTTGCCACCGTCTTGAAAAACTATCCATTGTTTTCGCCAGCACGAAAAACGACCAGCTAATCCTTACAATATTCTTGAAACTCCCATCGGGGTGTGAAACAGGCCTATTGATTACATCACAGATACGTATCGCGCATTTAGGAAAGCACTTTTCCCTCTATATTCAAAACCATTTGTAATTATAAAATAAATTTTGGTGAGGTTATAGATGTCTGTTTTTATTGATTCTGTAAAAAGTTAGTAACCTTATCAATAACTGGCTAGTACCAAGCTATTTATATGTTTTAGGTTTATTGACAATAGCTCAAGTTTGAAATTTACAATAACGTTGGAACTTTTGAGTAAAGTCGTTAAAACATCGCAGATTTGCAGTTGAATTTTCTTTGAAAATCGATAAAAAGTTATTCCATATTATCCAAAAACATAAAAGGACCAAGAAATAGCCACCTTTCAAAAATAGAATTCCTATTTTTGTGCATAAGTAATCAAGATATTGGTGTTTGAAACGTGTCTGCTTGCTTAAAATCTTAAGGTGACCTAAAAAAATTTAGAAGATAATGGTTTTTAAGTTGCATTTGATTATTTAAAAGCTTCTTTAAATTTGGAATCGACAGATTTTTTTTTGGTTTTTGAAACAAATTGCTGAAAGTTGAAGAAAACCCAGATAAAGCGGATAACACATATGTAGGAAATTGGAACCAGGTTACGGTTTTAGAAATGGAAGTTTCTCGGTCCAGTCTATATAAGCCTAATGTTCACATGTATTTACATACATACCAGTTGCCATATTTTTTAAAATTGATTAATGGTTTGATCAAACAATTGCTCTTCAATAAATTTTTGGTATTAAGAGGAATTAGTATTTGTGGCAAATGAATTTTTACATAAGCATAGCGCTTATAAGCACTATGAGCCTCCAATTCTAAGAAAAAATAAGTGCATAAAAAGCATAACTTTTTTGAACATGTACCGTGCTGAAACCTCACCATTGCAATTTACACGTTCAAATTTACTGCAATTGACATCATTTACACAAAATTATGTTTTATGTTGTATTGCCCCTGAATAGGCCACTAAACTAAAAGTTTTAAAAGAAAAGAGACTTTCACAAAATAAGCATAATGTAAGCATATTTTATGCCTGAAAATTGTAACTTCCTAAGCATACTCGAGCTTGATCATGAACTTTGATAAGCTTATAAAATAAAAACATGTAATCCTATTTAAGAATAAAACGTAACTAAAATGCGAATAAAATTCAGTCATATTTCCTCAAATTAATAATCTCAAGCATCATTTGATTATGAAAAATTCATCGAGAAAATGATCAACAAAGTTGACAAGAAAAAATTATATCAGAAAAAACTTGTTTCTAATATTTCCGAAGAAACACAAACTTTTTGCCAAATTAAACTAACCTTGAGACATGCTTAACATATTAAAAATATAATTTACTGATATAATCAAAAATTTTAGATAGATCACTTTCTCAAGACTTTCTTAATCTAATAGGAACAATATTTCTTAACATAACCGAAAATTTAATCATAAGTGGAATATAGCTTTAAGAGAAAGGTAAGAAAAAAAAGAAGATATTTGTGTTAGTTATTTTATAAAAAAGGTGAAAGAAACTACTCTTCTTTCGACTTTGACCTATCAACAAAATTTTGGAAAAATTAGGCCTCATTACTTTTTAGCCCTTATTTACATGGTACAAAAAAATTAAATGAAAAAATTAATGGACGAATCCAAAAACAAAATGTAAAAGACGCATTCACGAATATAAAGACACAAAGACGGAAGTGAATTTATAGTATCCCTGATGGTTAATAGCGAGAGTTTTACGCAAATCATCACTCCTGAATTTCTTAAGAATAGAATATCGTACCTGAATAATAATACTTCATTCAATGGTTAGTTTCGCAATCAAGTACAAAATCATATAAAAGAAAATTAAGTTTTATATAATCTTCAAGTGTACAAGTTTTCGTTAATAAGTGAACATTTTCAACAATGTACTCCACACATGTTAAAACCTGTTGGGCTCTTTGTTGGTTTGTTTTACCTTCTGTATAAATAATTGAGAGAATTAATTTGTTTGTTGAGTACACCATTAACTCCAACACATTCCTGTCTTTTGTCCATATTCCACCAACACAATGTATTGAATCAACTGCACAATCAGCATACTTAACGGAAGTGTTAGGATATCTAATGAAAAAATAATCTTTTATATTTCTACAACAAGTTCTGTAGGAAGAGTTTACATTTCACAAACAAACTAATTAAAAAAACATTCTTTCATTACCTGAAGATTGTAATAACTTCACACGTTGGAATACAATTCAGTCAATTTTCAGACCATCTCAACAGATATAGAAAATATATTTTTGAGAGCTTAAAGAATTGATCAAAAATTTATAAGAAATATCAATCCTACACGAAATTTCTTATAAGATTTGTAAATAATTCAATAAAAAAATTAAACCTAAAAAAAACCTAAAATAAAATATACAACTGTTACATACATACACACACCACACACGCACCCATACATATA
>JAUZNK010052785.1:0-15718 GCA_035046665.1 Euphysa ruthae
TAGGCGACCTGTTATAAACGCTGGTGATGGTGTAGGGGAACACCCTACACAAGCTTTGTTAGATATATTTACCATGAGAGAAGAAATAGGAACTGTAAATGGAATCACGGTGATATTTTTATTATATTTCTCAATCCTATTGTTATGTTTGACGTGTAATGAAAACTTGTTAATCAATACATAATAACTTTTCTAAAAACAAAGACAGCTGAGGGTAAATAAAATAAAAACCGTTTCAATATTTACTCAGGTGATTGAGTGATTTGGCTAAGACTTTATATAAAGTTGTTGTTTAGTTTCTATTTAAATTTTATATAAAAAAAGCCGGCGTCTATTAAGGTCCAACATGACCTTAATTCCGGTCACACCTTACATATCTGTTTGATTTTATGATTGAGAAATAACTAGCTGTTTTACTGGTAAACGCGTTTTCTTGCTGGGTGTATTTCAAAACTACTTACTCCTCTTCACATAAATATTTAATAAGTTAATAAGCGTATATACTGCAAGTGATTATGTAAAAATACTCTCTCTGAACCTATGGTTAAATGACATTATACTACAAGTGGTTGTGTATGAATAATAAAACAAGCCTGTTTATCTCTCTTCAAACATTCCGCTAATTTAGTTGCGGTTTCGACATATTTTATTAAAACCAAATCTTAACTAATATTTAATTATGTTACGCATTTTTTTTTTTTTTTTTTTTTTTTTTTTTTTTTTTTTTTTTTTTTTTTTTTGATATATTCGAAAGGATTGCAAATATCAAGCCCGAACGTTTTTTAAAGCAGGAAATGGGAGGGTCAAGAGAGACCTGCTGGTTACTCGAAATATCTCTTGAAGTTTTGTTGTGGACTTTTATTGTTTTTAAAAGTTTTAAAGGATATTTAAGTCTTATTTTTTGTAAGTAATTCCCAGTATTTATTTGCCCAGCAAAATTTAAAACTGCATTTTAAAATCAGAAAATCCTCAGAATTTTTTCGCTCCTTGGAAAAATCATGGTACTTAAAAATACTCCTGGAAAACTGCCAGAATGTTAGTTCTTAGCTCGAAATTAATTTTATTTAGGTGCTTTTAACACATTTGTAATTTGATTGCTTGTAACTTTAGATTTTATCTAATTAATAATATTTAAACTAAATTTTTTGCAATTTGGAGTAAAATCGATCTCCTTTCTGACCATTGTTGACCAGAACCTAGTAAATTTCTCAGCTGATTTTCTAATATCGTCAACTAAACTGTGATGTTTTTTGAATATTTCTTTATAAAAAAAAACTCGTCACAATTTCAATGACATTGGAGGTCGTTTTAACCATAAAGTTTTGATCAATTGTTTCTGGTCAGTTGAGTTTGGTCTTATTCCTCCATTCTGAAATTTAAGTTTTTATTATATTTTCTTTTACCTGTCTTTTTACTGCTTGTTTATTTGTATACAGGGTCTTTAAAATAATAAAAAGAAAATAATATATTTCTTCATATTTTCTGAATCGTTCTTTTTTTCTCTAGATAACAATGGTCGGTGATTTGAAGAATGGGCGTACTGTACATTCCCTGGCTCGCCTGCTGACTCTCTACCGAGTGAATCTTCAATACGTTTCACCTCCCTTTTTAAAAATGCCAGACAACGTGAAACATTATGTACAGGAAAGAGACATCCCACAGGTTAGTGTAGTTTTCGTAATAAAATTGCATCCTATTTCTTTTTTCTTTTAATGCAGGTAAAAATTGTTCAAAATTTTCGCATTTGCGCAAATTAAAGTTCGGACAAAACGTATCTGTTGAACAATAATTTTTAAAAAGTTACTTTTAAAATGCGTTTTAAGCAAAAAAACCCCGGATATATGCTCGATAGATCAGATGGATGTAATCAAATAAAAAAAACATATTTTGAAGCTAAACTACCAATAATCATTATTCGTCATTTGTTATAATCTGGAAAACCCATACTATAAAACTATTATCAACATCTTGTGGTGTTTTCTTTTCCATTTCATAAGTTCTGAAGTTTTGCACTAACGCTTAAACAATAACGTAGGAAAAGTATTATCAACGAAAATTTTTAGCAATCATATGACGATATTCCAGGAATTTTCACTAATTCTATTTTTTATTCAGCAAGAATTTTCAAGCATAGAAGAAGCTTTACCCAATACAGATGTTTTATATATGACAAGAATTCAAAAAGAAAGATTCTCGGATGTGAATGATTATGAAAAGGTAAGAAAACGTCACATTTTGTGCCCAGTATTTTTGGAAAAATTTTGCGCGAATGTCAACCTTGGAGAACAACATTTAACTGCTCCGCTGTTAAAAATTATTTCTTGTTAGCGGTATAGAGTCGAAAAAATTTTTTTACATAAAAAATATTTTACATTTTTGACAATTTATTAAAATTGAATTAATGAAACTTTTCAATTTTTTTCAAATTGAGTGACCACAAATACTTATCTAAGTACCTGATACATGCTCTTATGTTGACCAAAACAGGCTTATCTTATTTTAAAAAAATGGTTTTAGTCTTGTTTGAAGTAAGATCTTAGCTGACATCATAAAAATAGTAAAGTTTTATTTTTGGCTTTTAAAAGGTCTAATTGTTGTAATTGATGTATGGGTTAAGCTTATGGTAATTTTTATTGAAAAATGTCATGATTTTCCAGTATTCCAAATTTTTCTATTTAAACTCGTTTCCATGCGATTAACTGTAACTTATCATAATCTTCATAAACTGTCATTTATTGTTAACCTGATCGATCACGTTTGTTTTTTAATCAAGGTGTCATTCTTATAGGCTCATGGGAAATATATAGTCACTCCTAAATTGCTAACCAAGGCGAAAGAAAAAATGGTTGTCATGCACCCGTTGCCAAGGGTCAATGAGATTAGGTATTTTTTCTTTAATGGTTTTTTTTTTTTTTTTTTTTTTTTTTTTATTGAATTTGGGGAATAGCCGAAGATAGATGCATTGATTAAAACATCTTGCTTCATATCAGCTTACACTTTTGAATGAAAGAGTGCTTTGTTACTATCATCAAGATTTTTCGAGCACGTAAACAACTAAAGTCACTTTATTAATTATACTCACTTAAGAGTTAAACCCCCCTAAAATCTTAAATATTTTCTTCTAATTTTTCAGTAAATTTGATTAGGAATTCGAAACTGAAAATAGAATTTAAAATGTTTTTTTTTTTGTTTTTGAGATATTAAGGTTTTTGTAAGTACACCTGATTGGAAATTTCTCCAAGCAAACCTTAAAAACAAGTTTAAACCTCAATAAAACCAAAACAAATTGCCTACTATCCCCAGTTTTTCTGCCAACACCCTGCCAGTTTTGCTGCTTGTTTATAATAAAGAATCAATTGTAAATTGTTTTTAGAACGCCGGCCCAAATTTAGAGAGAATCTCTCATGCTTTTGGAACTTGCTAAATAGAATCTCCACTCCAGCACAAAATTATCGTTTATACTATCGGATATCGGATAATACATTCTTAAATAACATACATAATACTTATTTAAATAAAGCATTTTACTTGTCTATTTTAGTGTTGAAGTTGACACAGATCCACGGGCTGCTTATTTCAGACAAATGGAATGTGGAATGTATATTCGAATGGCTTTACTATGTATGGTGACTGGGCGCTATTAAAAATTTATTTGTAGACAAATTGTGTACAAGAAAAAGGATTACCAATAAAGTGATATTTTTGAAAAAAAAAAGACTTATTTTTTAGACAGCTGTAAAAAATTTTATTGTTTTTGTAAAGAGATAAAAGTGTATGAAGAAAAATGAGATTTCTGATTCATTTACTTCTATTTGGGAAAACGGCTAACTTGCTCAAAGTCTATAATGACCTTTAAAATGTTCAATAAAGATCAGGACCATGTTTTCGCTCTAAAAATCAGCCTCAAACCAAATCAACCAGTCTAATTATTACTTGCAGAAGTAAATATATATATATATATATATTTTTTTTTTTATAAATTCTACATTTATTAGATTTTTATGTTTTCAAATCTATTACTTATTTAAAAATCTGAAAATTAAAAAAATACATATATTCTTGGAAAAACTTGAAATGGTATTCCTTTAAACAAATCTCCCGATATTGATCCTTGGGCTTTTTTTCTGTAGGATATATTTCTGGGGTTTTTTCTTGAGCTATCACCCACGTTTTGGATATAAGGAAGAAGTATAGTCGTTTTTTATATTTGATACTTTTTCCTGGGATGTTTTTTTCCTAGGGGGCATTTTTCTGGAAAATGAACTGAAAATTCGATATTGTTGTAACTGCAGAAACGACTAATTTGATAGCTCTTTTCCTGCATGATAATTCGTAGAAGAAGAATAAAAAAAAAAAACTTTTTCTTCTCGATTCAAGTTAAACAAATATTAGCTTAGTACTCAATGCATAAAAATATCTCTTGCCCCTCTCTTTATAAACTCCTCAACATATCCAATAAATACCCCTTGAACCTTGATTCAAAAAAAAATTTTTTTTAATTATTTAATTATATTTATTTGGATGAAATATTAATCGGTCAACTTGGTTTTGATGAGCAATTTTTAGAAAATATACTCAAGTTTATTGCTGTGAGTTAGACCATTTTTGTGTTTCTTGAAGAAGAAAAACCATCTTTTTGATTGTTCTAATTTTCTCTGATTTTTAATAAACACGAAATTTTATGTATTTATTCTTGATTAATAACTTCTTTTTTTTTTAAATAATATTAAATTAAATATATCGACCCAAATAAACTTTATTGGGTTGATATCAAATCATTCTCAATAGACGATTCTAAAATTTTATATAAGAGCGCTTTCGTTATGGGATCGAAGAAGTTAAACGTGTGGTTAGCTTTGAGAAGCTGCGCTTCTGTCTGAAACCATATATATATAAATGCTTCTCGTGTTTCACGCCAAATACTTTCGAATACCCAATACTGTGAGAGTATAAGTCCCTGGTCTTTCTTTCTCTGGACAAACAAATTCTTGTCTATCTCTACAGTAATGTTTGGTCCGCTTCCGATGACAACAAGATTCGCAAGAAAAACAACAGCTCAAACCTCCCTTATGAAGTTGTTCCAAACTACCATATTGTTTTTGCTCATTTAAAATTCATGCTTACAAAATGCATCTTTTCTTTGATAATAAATAAACAAGGCTACCTTTCGAAACGCCAGTTTCAAGTTTTCTAGCCAAGCATCTTTTCTCATTACTACTTCGATACGACAACCTCGCGAAGAGCATCGCCATCTGTCACCTTTATCTCAGAGTTGTAGAATCGTGGGGTTTCTGCAGTTCTAATAATATCTTGGGTTATGGTTTTGGAAAACTACTCGAAGTCTTGTCGTGTACGATTACTAAAAGCTGAAACATGTTTAGAGCCTTTTTCTCTCGATAACTCTTACTCTTAAATTGAAGCACTACAGTTTGACTTATACGACGGTATTTATATGGTTTTAGCAAAACCGTGAAAATATCTTTATTGTCTTCTTGAACTAGACTTTCCATCCATTACACGTGCAAATTATTTTAACTAGTCTGATTTCGACCTGGTTTTCAAATGTTATTTATAACTCTATTGTCTTTATGAAACAAAAATATAAATCATGCTTCACTTTGTCTCAAATAATTATTAAATCTCTTGTTGGTGGGGAAATATGGGAAAGTACCTTTATACCTGTATAAATTGCTAATTGTTTTAAAAAAATAATAACAAAATAAAAGTGGCCTATACGCTTATGGCTTAACCTAGTCTAGATTTGAACTAACAGTAGTAGTGCAGGGATTTTATTCCAAATAATTCATCACAGCATTGGTTTCCAAGAAAGAAAAAACACAGCTCGTAGCAAATTTTCCAATTTCGAGAAAAATCTTTTTATAAATTTAAGGCTCAAAGAATCGAAATTTTTATATTTCACATAGAAAAGTTGTTCGGTGTTTACTTTTTATAATCACCTATTAGTACATACTATTTATTTTAAACATCCCTAAGTCAACGTTTAAGTACGTTTTAAATATCTTTACAAACAATTTTTGTTTATAAAAATCAACACCAGAAGCACATGATAGGGTATTGATAAGGTAAATGTGTTGCATAATAGCTTTGCTTGAGATATATCAATCTTTCTTCTAAACTAATGTAAAATTTAACCTTTTTACTTGCACAGATTCATAAAGATCAATAACATGTGGTTTACAGGTAAGTTATCCTCTTTATAGCGCCGATTCATTGAGATCGGTTATGTGTGATTTATAGATAAATTTTGACCAAAAAACCGTTCAGTATCAAAAAGGGTGATAGTTTTATCACTTGCAGAGATGGCTGCATTTTGTAGATCATAACCCAATCACTATTATATGAAACTTATCAGAATTAGCGACTAATTTCAGTTCTATGTTGAGTTTAATAAAAAAACATTTACAAACTTCCGCTAATAAGAGTTTAACCAATACATCTGCAAAATCAAAGGATTTGTCAGTGTACCTTAAGCGGATCCACTTATCATAGAAGAAAAAAAAGTTCGATATCAATATCGTCCTCACGATTAAGTTTATCAGTTTGATAAGTCGTTGTTCACATAGTATCGATTCAAAATATGTACAAAACTTGATTAATCTGATATGATACCTTTATTTTCAAGCAAACCAATTTCATCACGTGACAGCGTTTTAGGTTTACAAAATTACCAAAAGGAGGATTTATTTGATGAGCTGTCTAATTAACTGATTATCTCACATGCTTATGTGTCAAACAGGACAAAGTCGCTATTTTGTACCCAGATAGCTCAGTTGATAAGACATCTGATTCTCAACCATAAGTTTCCCGGTATCGTTAACTCAGCATTCGATTCAGTGCGATAAGCTTACGGTTGTCTCTCAGCATTTATTTACTGTAAGCTTAAATGGGAGCTCTAAGTACGCCAAAACCGTGGGTAATCATAATTTTAAAAGTTTCATTTTCGATTATCTCCCGCATCATGGGAAATAAAAAAACATTTTTGAGGTTAGTTAACCCGCACACCCTAGAAAAAAACTACTAATAAATTCATGGCCGTCTGACTCACACTTTTCTCGTTCCCCCAATTGTTATGCTCACTCTATATATGAAAGAATGTTATGTTATTGAATTTATCATAGAATGATCTCAACAGGTGGCCAAAAATGGTCTGATTTTTCTCTCTTAAAATTATTTTGTAAATTTTTAAGCTAATGAACGTTTAAATTCTGGAAAAAAACAGCAAACAAAAAATATTGTTAAATCTTCTATGGCTACATTAAAAATAATTATATTTGGGGCATTTTGAAGACAATTAGAATTTTATTATAATGTATTTCAGCTTTTTTCAACAGTGGGAACGCAAACATTCTCATGAATTTGTATGGCAAACACATATCCTTATGTTTCTGTGACGATATGATAAATTAATGAATTAAAATATCAGAGATTTTCAATCGCACCCACATGAAACAATTATATAGAGGTATTTTCCCATATACCCCCACCACTTCACAAAAGAAACTTTTCTCCCGCCATTTATTTGTATAGTGAGAACTGTTATTTTAAAAAGCACCTGGTTTTTATTAGATAAATTGCTAACAAAACAAAGCTCTATTTTTAACAAAAAAGTCGTTTTGTCTTCCTATTTAAACTGGCGTTTATAGTTAAAGTGATCCATTTTAAGAAAAATTTTAAACATTAGATTTCTATTGAAACCAGCCAAGAAATCTGATTTGAGCATGGACATTAAAACCAGGTTCAATGGAGCTTAACTTTGCCATATAAAGGGTAGCTTTGTAAATTTCTCTAAAAAAGTGCTATTCTTTATTCTTTCTGTTCAAAACTTGTACGAAGTACAAGTAAAGATAAATTAAACCTGTCCTAAACTTAAGGGAATACCTTGTTTGGCATTTCTGAACTAACTAACTTTCTCACAAAAGGCTTGGGTTTGCTGACCTAGCTTGATTGCTTACGAATAGTCTTAATTTTGCTTGGGATAGCTGGCCTAATTAAAATGTTTACAAGGAGCGTGCTTTAGTTTAAGATTGATGGCCTAACTAAATTTCATGTAGTAGCCTTATCTTGCTTGGTATTGCAAGTCTAACTAAATTGCTTACAAACTGTTATTAACCTGTATTTTTACTATTGCTGATAAGGATTTGTCGTTTTCTCATGAATCTTAATTTTTTCCTTATTTTAAAAATAATATTTACTTCGTAAGTAACAACTAAAAGAATAATTTTTAAAAAATTTTAAACGTCAGAAATAAAAAATTTTAGGGTTTTCCCCTACATTGCTCACGTGGTAAGCTTATAACAAAACTATTAATAAAGCAACTTAACTACTTAACTGTTACTCAATCACTTTCTTGCTTTTGATGCATTTATTTCACAGAAACGTTTATTGACGATTGTACGATTTTTTTTAAAATAACGGTAATTTTTTACCTCCATTAAAATCATAATTTGAACAACTCGATTAAAATTAGCTGATTGACGGGGGTATTACATTTTTCGTAAATGTATAGAAGTGTATGATAATAAGTGAATATATTGTGAAAAGCGATACTTTAGTTACAATTTGATTTGTAGTAAAATATATGTTATTTTTACTACAATATTAAGGAAATCATTTTACAGTTAAATAAGATATACTCTAATAGCGACTCAGTTAATCTGGAAACATCATCTCGACAACGAAATTTGCTGGAATAAGAAATCGAATTTCGAAGATCGCCAGAAAAAGATTGAGAAAACGACGAAATATACAAGGCGGGAAGGTTGACTGAAGATTTTAGTTGTTATTTAGGTAATATTTATTTTTTGGGTCGTTTTTGAATCGTGAGTCAATTTTCTTTTCCTAACGCCGGAAATATTTTGATGATGTAAATAGTTCAGATAGACTCCACTGTCTCTATAATATGATGTTAATCTTGAAGGTCAATATTACCACTTAATTCAAAGGCTATGATTATTTATACGTGCGTCTGATAATAACATTTCACTTCTTTTTTTTAGATTATTTTCTTATTAGAATTTATGTTGTCACAAAGTACAAAGTAACGCTTAACAGTTATAACTTCATAATTATTGTCAAAAATATATTTTATTCCCGCCACATTAGCTCAACAATTTAATTTACAACGAAGTAACTAGCCCTGTGGGAACAATTATTGTTATTAGTTTAATAAGTATAGATTTAAAAAAATGGTTTTTATCTATAAAGTATTTCATGGAGTATGAACAAGTTTTTTTTTGTATTGAGTAATCTTAATTGTTGTTTAGAAACAAAATGCTTCTACACGTAAATTGGCCCGGTCATGAAGAATTCTCTGGCGCGAGCGGAGATGCTTGGACTCCCTGTACCAGCACTTCTAAATCTTTGCTTGAAGCATCACCTCCAAGTGACGATATGTGGAAAAAATTTTTAACACCCCCAAGCTCCCCGCGGAGTATAGCAGAAACTTCAGAAAATGAAGACGCTATGGAGAGTTTTAATAGTCGAGAACAATTGCAATACGTTTGTGACAATCTTGATTCAAGCTTTGAACTTACAAGTTCTTGCTGTTCAAACCCAGTAAACTTAAGATCGAAACTCATATCAGACTGTATGTGGTCAGGGATACATGCAGAAGCATCTAAACGTGTTAATACAGAAGATATGCTTAATGTTTGTATCAGTAAATTATCAGATTCAGCCGAAGATATATATCCGTCGCCTTGCCCTAGTCCACCCCCCAGTGATACTGATATACCAGACTACCCATCAAGCAGTGAATGTGTTGATCCAGCGACAGTTTTCCCACTACCTATTGCTAATAACGACAGCCTTAGTTCTCAGACGGATGATACAGGTAACAATTGTTATTACTTTTTTTTTTGATATATCCCTTTTACTTTTTTTTGCACATTTTCATCAAATACGATCTGCGCAAGATCAGAAGAAAATGATATAATTTGATAGTACGAAACCGTATTTCATGTATATATTTTTTTTGCTTTCGTCTGTTATTTCAAATTCTAACGTCAAATAATTTATTAGAGTCTTTCAGAAAATTTGAACTGCATTTAAAAACCATTTTATGTTCAAAAACTGTAAACTAAAATATAAATACTTATAAATAATTCTGTACAATTTTTGTACAGTTTATTTTTACCAAAATAGTTTGCTACATGCCGTGTGTTGTTTAGTGATGTTGTTCACCACCAACCTTACTAAAGTTTTGTAAATCAATCCGGAACAATAAAAATTTGGCGTGTTTTTTTGGCAAACACGAAAAAAAGTAGCTACTCTAAGAATTTATATTTTTACACAATTTTACACAAGTCTTAATCCTTCTCCGTATGTTATTAAATTCTTATCGACCGCAAATAAGTTTATTTTATGAGTAGACTGGTTACTGTGAGAGTTCGGTGTCGTTTATTGAGTAGAATTAAGTAAGACTTATTGGATGCTGATCCAAGCATTATTAAAAGTGCTTTTTTTTCGATGGATTTTTAACCCTTGAAATTAAGGATGATTTGGAAGCTGAAATCGGAAAAAATATATATGTATATGAAATTCACTGGTTCTTATACTAAAAAGAGTGTTTTTTGTTTGTTTTTGGGGCATCGAATTAATGCATATCTTGTGTTTTGTCAAGTGCATTTTAAATGGTCATTTTTACCTCTTTTATTTTATCTTTTTATTCCGTTTTATTACCTTGGCAACCCAAAAATTTTGCAAGGATTAAATTGATAAGGCGCTTTGAATGACAGTTGCCAAATATAGAATATCAGAACGAAGAAATGAAAGAAAAAATATTGAGCACCAATTATTGATCATGCTGATTGATAACTAACTATTCTCTATTATTCTGAATGAAAAAACATAGCTGTTTTCCAAAATATTTACTCATCTACCGAATGTTGCTGAGTGTGTTGAGATTTGTGTAAATTCATGCAAGCAAGCATGTGGAAAAAAATTGTTCTTACTGATCGCTTATGACATTCTGTAATAAGTGCGAATTTCTTGTTGAGCCACATGTTTTGATGGTGTATAACTATATCTGATACAATATAGATGTTATATCTGATGTGAATCAGGGGCCAAAAAAATTTCGAAATTGCATGCCTCTCTAAATTCGAACTGACTTGAATGGAAGATTTCCTCTACCTTGAAAGCAGTCACCATCATTTAATTTCGCATGTAGAGAGTGTTATTCGTAGTATACATGATAGCTGTTTTACCGCATGTGGACCGCTGCCTTATGCCAGAAGACGGAATATTGTAACTTATATCTGTATTCACGTCTTTCGACGAGGATGATTTATGCTCGAAACCATCAAATATAAGTTGTTTTAAAAATAAATTTCTGGAATTTTTCTAAAGATAAAGAAAAGCGTTTCAATGTAAATTTATTCTAACTGTAAACTAGTGGAAACATTCCGGGTCAAAATCGTCATATATTATCAGGTTTCTATGAATGTAGTGATAGTTGCTATGGCCATCTTTACTGTCACGAACGAGTAGTGGTTGTTCCGTTTCCTATAATGTTTGCGTTTGGTGTTAGTTATTCATAAATTCTACGGTTTAATTTAAAATATTAATTGCGTCTCTAAGAGCTGTTAAATTTATCTCCATATCTAATGAATTATAATATAAAAACATCACTTCGTTCTGAATTTTGACAGAAATCTAGCGTATTTGGTTTGGAATTAATTTATTATTACCTTGAAGTAGTGTAATTGATTAAGACGCACCTATATTAGGCTGAAAATGTGTATTAAGGTGTTCTTTATAATTCATTACTGTCTTATCAAAATTTTAAAGATGCGTATTGAATTTTTTTCTAGATGAGGAAATAGATGTAGTGACTGTTGATGCAAAGCCTCGAAAGTTTACTGGGATTAAAAGGAAAACCCCATCTTGGTGCTCTTCGCGATCTGTTGTTATTGCAAAAATAGAAACATCGACGTCGATTCTGAGGAGAACAAAAAGTTCTCCTTGTAAACTTAGAAATGATAAATATACATCGCATGATCGTTTTTCCTCGAAAAGACCTTTAGTAATTGATGAGAGTCCTATAGAGAGAAGATCTGTTCATAACGTTCTTGAACGAAAACGAAGAATTGATCTGAAGAAAAGTTTTGAGAGGCTGCGTGAATGCGTTCCAGATCTCGAGCATGAAGAAAAAGCTCCTCCCAAAGTTGTTGTATTAAAAAAGGCTTCTATGCATATATTAGCTCTGAAACTTGAAGGAGAACACTTAGAAGAACAAAAAGAACTTCTGCAATTAGAACATAGCCAATTGTCTAGGAGGTTGCGTGAATTATGTAGTTTGTAATCTTTATATTGTTTATTATTAGGTTTTTTTTTTTCAATTTTTCAAAAACGACAATGTATATATGTTGATATTGTATTTCTGTGTTATGGTTTTAAGTGGAGAAGCTATTTAGTAGAAGTGGAAGCAAACCTTTCCGTTTTACTAGATTATTTTTTTAAAATTAGCGAGGTATAATTTCTCCACCTAAAACTATATCAATTTTTCAAAAGGACTTTCACCCCACACCATAAACACTCCGGCTCCTATTTCCTGGCTTTAGGGCTAAAAGTTGTTATTTGCTTAAAGAAGAAAATATCAAACTATGAGATTCCAGGGGTATTTTTATATGGATACTTTCCCGTATTTTCCCCACCAACGATAGATTTAAAAATATTTCCATCCTTATGAAAACTTTTCCCCTGTTAGCTTGTTTTATATTGTGCTTTATATAGTCGATAGAGTTAAAATAACTCGAAGAGGAGTTTTTGAAAAACCAGGTCAAAATTAAATTAACTTTGTGTATAACATTAATAAATTTATGTTTTTCACAACAACTAAATTAAAAATCAGCTATTTTTAGCTGTGTTATCCTTTTTACTTTGTTAGTAATTTACTCAATAAAAACGAGGTGCCTTGTAATGTAAAAATTTTCGTAATAAGACTAAATGGCCTGGAAAAACTTTCTTTAGTGGAGTGATGGGGGCAGTATGGGAAAGTACCTTTATTTGTTATTGGATTACTTGTAAATTTTTAGTTTTAAAACTTATACATAAAAATATATTAATTTATTGTGACTGTCATAGTGTTTAGACTTATATTTGTTTTAATGTTGGGTTTTGTCTTATTTCTTGGTGAGTTAAAGCATTGATATTTACACTTTGATTACCATGAATTTTGAAATTGCTCAAAATCTCCGGGGGTCAAAAATTTTGTATTTTCAAATTGTGTTTTATTGATGCTTTTTCTTATTATTTCTTAATATTTTGTAATATTTTACTACTTTTTTAATGGGACTCATAGATTCAAAAAGTTTTCAAATGTGGAAGCTCTTTGGTCTCTTGTTTTTATGATAATGACATACATAGCTGCAGGCATATTTTTGTGGTGAATATTAACGTTTTTTTTTTTTTTTTTTTTTTTTTTTTTTTTTTTTTTTTTTTTTTTTTTTTTTTTTTTCACAATACTTAGTTGTACAAATTTTTAGAAATAATGCCTTTGTGCTAAAGAAGCTACATTCTGTGAACTTTTTGAAAGAGAATTTCTCAGGAGAATATTTTCATGTTATGGTATTGAAAAAATTTCCATCTTGATTCGCTAAGCTTCGCAAAAAAACGTTTGTATTTTATGAAAATATTTGATATATTTATATCTCTACAGTTAAAGTGCAAGTTGCCGAAATTTTTTATTGGTTTGCCTGCGAATGAGGTTACCTAGGTGATTTTCACATCACAAATCTTTTCTCAAAAATTCTGAAAATATTAGAATAGGATTTTTTTAAATAACATTCTTGTTAGGTTCGACCTCACAGTGATATGTTTTGTGTTTGAATACGTATATTTCAATAAAATATAGACAAACTTAAACTGGATGTGTTTCTTGTTTTCTAAACGCTGTGTAATATCCCCGACGTCTAACGTAAAATCTATTAAAATTTACATTGTGTGACAATGAAGTAATAAACTACTCTGTTTGATTTTAAGGATTATCGTTGCATTTTGTGAAATTTTCTACCCTCAAAATTATGTAAAGAAAATGTTGAAAGAATCCACAAGCTTTTCATTCATAAAGTTTATTTGTTAAACATTGATATTACATTTAAAAAAATTTCTCTTCAAAGCCAAACGCAATTCAAAGGCTATGTTTTGTTAATTTTATATATTGTGAGGTAATATTGTTAAGCCAGCAAGATAAAAGCAAATCGATGTTAACCCTCGTGGTGCGGGAGCCTATTTCCATTCCAATGCCTGTATGAGGTTTTTTAAAAAATTGTTATTTTCTTTAAATCTGAATATTTCGACTTTTCTAGAAGGATCAGGAATCCTACCAAGGCTCAAAAGTTGAAACATACATATAAATATATATATATATTGAAAAACAAATATAGAGAGACCCACCCCCAGTAGAGTTAATTGGAATTTTCAATAAATTTTGTGAAATAAAAACTTTGCTCTCCTACGCAGTTCTTTTTTAATGCGGGTATACCTTAAGTAATTTTTTTTATTATATATTAATATATAATAAATTGTATGAACATATTAACATCTTGTGCACTTGCAATCATTATTATTTTTTCTCTTATTAAGGAATGGGAAAGATTTTGAAAATCTATTTTTTAATCCTCAAATTGATGAGATATATTTTATGGACAACAACGACTCATGTAAATTTCTTTCATAATAATGATTTAGTCAACTTGGAAGCTGCTTACCTTTTTGATCATGAAATCAAAAATAAATTAAGGGGTATTCCATATAAACAGGCTTTTTTTCTAATAATAAGATATTTTTTTTGAAATTTTTTGGGCTAAATGATGCTAATAAATATAATATAATATAAGCAGAAAAAATACGTTTTTAAAAAAAAATCGATAGTGGCGGTTTAGACCCAAATTATCAGAGAAACCGGTCGGTTAATAATTTCAAAACCAATTATCAAAACGTCATTAAATTTGGGAGAGAGTTCTAAAACTAAATTTAATGTCTCATATGTTCAATAGTCAATTTTTTGGAAAATCTTTTAGCGCTATCAAATTTTTGGCCAGAATTTTGTACAGAAATCCCAATAAAAAGATAATAGACACTTAAAATACTTTTCTTTGGTTTTTCTTTTTTGAGTGTCTGAGTATCTTTTGGGGTAATGATACCTTATACACCTATAATCATTTGCGCAAATTGTTGACGACACTACATGATTTTGTCATATGAGCGCTTGGATTAATGTTGATTAATTGTAATGAATCCAACACAGCCTTCTCTCCATATTTAAAGTGGCTTATGGTACCATATACCCCTAAACAAAGAATATCTAGAACATCAATTCAGATGCCTTTATCAGCACCGCGTAAAGTTGCAGCTGCATCAGCCATTCATTGTTCAGCAACAGTTTTACAGGCTATTTTGACTTTCTTTGAAATTTTTTCATAGCTTAATTTTGTCTTAGGTGGAGGCATGTTCAAATAATCGCATAAATTTTTTAACGGTGTGTGTCCCCGGTCCCACTATTACGGAAACCATATACCACTCTCACGTTTAATTCCATCGTCTTCATACACCTGCTTCTTTCATCCTGACTGGTATCTACCTCATGAGAGGTGTAAAACCCATGGAAGAATGGACAATCAATGAAAATAATGCCATTTTAAACTTATCAAGACATAAACCAAGTCACCTTTATTATAATATAAATACTAAAGAA
>JAUZNK010052796.1:0-15717 GCA_035046665.1 Euphysa ruthae
ACTCGATGCTTCAAAACAACAAAATATTAACAATTTTTTTTTATCTCAGGACATTTAACTACTTAAAAGGTTTAAAATTGCAAAAGATGGAGTCTTAGTCTATTTTACTTTTTGAGATATCTTTGCCAAGACCTTAACACACTTTTGACCCAAACCCGTGTATAAATTTGCCCAAAAAATCGTGAAAAATTAAAAAAAAAAAAAAAAAAATGTATTTTATCGTATTTGAATTTAGCAAATCAAATGGAATGATAAAAAATATGAAACTATTTTTTTTAGTAGTCTACCCCCTTAAGTTTATGAATATTCCGGTGTTTAAACGTTTAAAATTTAAAGATATAATTATAAAATTGCAAAAACGCTTCTGTGGTAACACGGTTAAAAATTTAAAATCGGTTTTTAATTAAGACTTTGATCAAGATTAAAAATAAGCCCTGCCCATAAACAAATAATTATAAATATTCAAGTGCGAAATATTTTTATATAAGCACGTCATTTTTTTAAAAGATAGGGATCAATCTTACAGGGGACGATTAATCGGGGCAAAATTTTCAGTTAAATTTTTTGGAAAGTGTGATTATCCCACCAGCCTGAAATAATGTTGGGGGCAACATTCCAGGAGGAAGTATGCTAAGGGTAATTTTTGTGAAGGAATTCTCCTCTAAATTATTCAAAATATATTTGTAAGTTTTAATCATAAAAATATCATTAAAATGGGTTATTTATCTTAAATTTTAATTTGCTATAGCCTCTAATGCAGTTCTGTAAGCACACAAGCAATATCTTTAATTCGTTGGAGAAATGTTAAAGCAATATAGAGTAATTAAGATGAATAAAACTTTTTTTTTCAGAGACTAATTGTAAGACCAACGCCTACTCTGCCTTGCATTACATCTTCGAATGTTTTTATTTCAATAATGCCTGTTTAGACTTTGAAAAGATCTATTGTTTTAAAACTCAATTTCGCGGTGTTTTATGAACAGTAATCTAAATTTCAATTCATTTTAAAATATATTTCAAAAAATAATATTTGTTATTTCACTATATGTATACGATACGATGTATACCATGAAATCCATTTTTATGTTTTTTTTATTTTTTGTTAAAACCAAATCAAAACTAATCTCAATACTGTCGACAGAGAATTTATTTCTATTTGCAGCTTTATTGTATATTAATCACTGAAGAAAATTTCTTTAAAGAATTCTTTTATCAACAATTACCATATTTAAATTTGGCTTGCCAACAAGCCTCCCATACTTTCCCAAACCTTTGTATATTGATTATAACGCTGTTATAAAAAAGAGTAATCAATAGAAAGCCAAATACTACCTTTTGTTCTTTCCAAGAAAATTTTCTACGGTAAAAAAGCATACTTAAATACAGATTGTCATAATGCGTCTGACACAGGATTTATAAAAAATTGAAAAAATATGACTATCATACATATAAACACATATAAAAACAGTGATAAAAACGTTCTGAAAATAAAAAATTACATACGTATATGCTTGGATTTGATGAGATCCATTATTTGGTCCAATAAATACAAATTGATAAAGTTTATGGGTTTTAAAAAATCATATACTTGTAATTGACTAAATGGTTATTTTCATATATTCTAAAGAAAAGAAAATGCGGTTTATTTATGTAAGTAACCATCTCGTAAAAAATCTTTGGCTTAGAATCTAAAATAATATTAGGAAACATTACCTAATTACCTATTTCAATGCACCGTTTGGAAAGCAGAATTGAACTGCTAAATAATAAAATAGATTGTTTAATGAAATGGCTGTAGCAGGTAGCTACTTTTCTTGTGAAAAATATAACCTTAAGTCAATGAAATGGGAATTTTTTAAATCGCTTAGTTTAGTTACACATTATAGACCTTCTCTTGACCTAATACTTTGAGAATGAACCTTGGAAAAATAACGAAAATCAAAGGAAAGTTTAGGCTATTTAAAATAAATTTAAAACGTTAAAAAAAAAAAAAAAAAATACAAAAAGTACACATTTAAAACTAATACATCAAGTTATAATTACATGTAAAGGTGGAAATCATATATATTTATATATGCAGATGAGGAATATATAAATGTGTTTGGTCCAAAATTTAACTGATTAATGAAATAAAATATTTCTGATCTTTAGAAATTAAAGTATTTTAAAACCTAAGCATTGGTTTTGGATCTGATGAACTTAATGAAAAATACGTGGAAATTATAATAGATTCTATTAGGTATCTTTGGGTTTAAAAATAAATGATGTTTTTTTTATGTTTCAGTACTAAAAAGATCTCTTCTACTGATGATTGTGGTATTTTGATGAATTCTCAATCTTCCAGATCGTACTCGTCGTCATCATCTAAGGGCTCCATTCGACTTCTCGATCTTGATGCTGCTCTTGATGCAGCTCTAAAATTAAAATTTATTTGTGATTGGTTAGTTTTCAAGGGTTAAAGCTTTATTATCTAATTTACAAATTTTTTTCCGAGCAATATTTCAATAAAAGACTTTTTCTCTATATTCATGAGAAAATTGAAAATCGTCATGTTCTTTTCAACAGATTGTTCACCGTGACATAATCCTACCTATCTTATAAAGTTTAGTTATTTTCAAAACAAAATTTTGAATTCTAAAAATAAGAAGTTCTCTTAAATATACCCGAGAGATTTTCTCGCCATTTCTTTTTTCACTTGATCCATAGCCTCGTCTCTATCATCAACTTCGTTTTGAAGGTTTAACTTTGCTTGATTCAATCGGGTTATGTCGTCAGATTGCTCCAAATTCTCACGTTTTAGAAGATCCAGTTTCTTTGTGAGTTTTTCCACCTAAATTATATATTATTTTATCATCAAATAAAAAATAAACTTGTGATCAATGTTTAATAGCACGGGTTGGGTTACTCATGTTTGATCAGATATCTAAAGAAGTGCACTCAGAACTTATAAACATATAACATTTTGTAACAAAATTCTTGTAGAAAAGAAAATCCTTATAACAAAAATAGGGCTTTCTTCTTCTTCAAATTGTGCTATATGATTAATTTTTCACTTTATTGCATCTTTTCTCATGTTACTGTCTTTTTATACAAATTTGATACCTTTTCACAATAAGTGCCAGACGCGAGCGCTTATTATTTTTATTACTTTTTAGGGACAGTTTCAAAAAGTGTGCTTATTAAACGATTTACCCCGCATGGTTGAGAATAATAGGAAATTTTTCCAAGTTATAACTTCGGTATTCATTTGATTTCAAACATTAACATCAATTTTTCAAAATTTAAAGACATATAGTCAACTCCCAACCCAACACTATCAGCGACGAATTTTTCATTTGTCGCATCTGCAAGCCAGAAAATATCACTCAAACATGAATATTTTTATGAAAATAGTGTTTAATAAGTTTCTGAAAACAATTTAGTTAAAGTGCCATATAGTTTATATTCAAACATGTTAAAAATAATCATTTTTAACCTCTCACTGGGAACTGGGAATAATAACGCTTATTGCCATTATCAATTTTTTATTTTTTTTTTTCTTTTGAATATCAACAGTTTCATACCATAATAATTTTGTAACAGGAAAAAGCCAAACTCCAATATCTAAAACAAGATCCACCAATGAAACAATGAATGCCAAGATAAAATCTAACCTGTGCTTTAGCATTATCCTCTCCATCCTTAGAGTCAACTAATTCTGCTTCTGCTTCAGCTAATGATTTCTCAGCCCTCTTCAATTGTTTCATCAAGTTCTCTCGCTCTTTAACTTCGCCTTCAAGTGAACTTTCAAGTACGGCCATTCGCTTTTCGAGTACTTCTGCGTTTTCGCGGACCTGACGTCAAATAAATTAATACTAATGAATTTACTTATTTTCAAACTAAAGGTGTATTACCTAATTAATTAAAACACGGCCAAAGTTTATATGAAAATAACTTCAATAACTTTAGAACTTTTAAAGTTATAAACAAAAATTCCAAGACTTTTACACTGGGATAAAATTTTCTCTAATATAAATTAAACGACTTAATACAAAGTTAGACTCACTTTCTCTCTAAGTGTAGAGTCTAGTCGTTCATTAGTAGATTCTAACTCTTTAACTTTGCTCTCCAAACGATATTTCGCAGCTTCCTTTTCTTTGAGAGCTTCTCTCTGCTCAGAAAGCTTATCTTGAGCAAATTCAAGATCTTTGGTGGCCTTCTTTGCCTAAAAAAAAAAAAAAAAAAAAAAAATTGAAGAGTTTTTTCAACTCTTTTTTTGTTTATCTATGTTGTCACGATATTTTTGAAAAAGAAGTCATAACATAGTATTTTTTAAAGTAGAGCTTTAAAGCTCTTACCAGACAGTAAACTATGCTTACTTGAACTTGGAAAGAGACACTAAAAAACAGCTTTGCTAATTTTTTGATCTAAAATTTCAAATATATTTTTGGTACGATCAGACATTCACACTAAATTGCTATTTTATCTTCTGGGAAATATTGTTATATCTAACACTAGAGCCTAGAAAAATCCAATACTAGAGTTGCTAACCAATTAAAATATGATTAGATAATACTACAGATATGAAAATTATGTTTACCTAAGGTCGGAATTTTGACAGCAATGTAGGCGTTGTCAATATATTAATCATAAAAACCTATTTCAAATAGAAGCTTAATTTTTTTCCTGCCAGGTCTGTTATTTTTTTTCTCAACTAAAAATAGTTGTAGATAAAAAAAATGCATGGCTTATTGACAAACAGTAAGTTCAAGTTAAACTAGTGGTACTAAGATAGTGTAACTCTACAACCAACCATAATTTTTCATGCCATGTCATTTTATATAATCTATTTTTAGAAGCTAACATTTCCTGATCGGCAACCAGTTTTGTAATACTTTTATGACGTCTGTAGTATTTAATTACTTATATTAAAAAAAAAAAGTTTTACTTACAAATTGCTCGCTTTCTTGCGCTACAGCTCTTTCCTCGTTCAATTCTTCTTGTAAATCATTTAATTTTTCTTCCATTAATTTCTTTTCTGACGCAATATCTATTCTGTGCTGGTTCTTAAGAGCATTAACTTCATCCAGCATGTCTGATACTTCTTCCTCTGCCTTTAGACAAAAAATGAAAATAGAATTAAATTAACCCTAAATTAAAGGGATTTTTCCTCTTTCAAGAAAAAAAGTAGAGGAAAAAGTCACATGAAAAATATTATGATGGTTTGAAAAACAAATTGATCTATGTCACGCAAGATACTTAATTTTTATACTTTGTGCTAAAAACGATCATAAGATAGTTTTGCACAGTTTTATGACCCACGTAGACATTTAGTTGTCTGCTGACTGTTTTGTCTTAATTGCTTGATACTCTTTTTTTTCTTCTTTTATTCCTGCAAACGGTTTGATGAGCAATGTAAGCGGGAAGAAAAAAAGAGATAAGCCAAGACAGACTATAACTAGTCTACCTTAAGCTGAAACAGATTATAACTAGTCTACCTTAAGCTGACTGTCCAAAATTCCTATGTTTCCTACTTTCCAAAAACTAAAAAATGTTTAATGAGTGCGCTAATTTTTAGAGCTAGCATTGTTTATGCCATTAAGAATTACTTATACCGAAATTCATAGATTGCAATCCCTTTTAAAAATGGACTGGAATAAACTCACCGCTTTCTTGGCACGTTCTGAAGTTTGCACTTGATCAAGTAATGTAGCATTTTCAAGCTCAGCTTGTTTTGCTCGTTTTTCTAATTCTTTTAACCCGCGAAGTAAGTTGTCTTTAACTTGGGTCATTTCGACAAGCTCAGCCTGAACCTCTCGAAGTTGTGCTATCTGTGTCTAAAGTAGTAATAAAGATCTGAAGTTAAAGGTTTAGGTATGACAAATAATTTGAGAGCAAAAATAGCTCAATTACGGTAGTTTAGATGACCCCAAAAATTTTTTGTGACTTTGTACTGTTTTTTCTTTTTCTAATAATTCTCCTAAAAGCCACTACGACTTTTAGCCTGCACTTTTTTTGCTTTATAGAAATAGGAGATCATATTTATAGAAAACGCTTAATTCTTTGAAAATTTAATTGAAAACGACGAAATTTGTGGCTGACATAAAAAAATAAACATGCCACACTAATAAAAAAAACGCACATAATGGTTTGTAGCCTAATGCCTAGAAATTAAATCACTTTCCCATTTTTTAGGTTTTTAAATAAAAATTTCATCTAAAGTTACGTAACTTAATTAAAATTTAGCTTAACGACAAATCCCACTGCGAATGTTTCATCATCACATGATTTTAAGTATTTTCTGACAGAAAATGACAGAGCTATGTATTAATTTCTTTTTAATTATTAAATTTGTTAAGGGCTGACAAATTATTCAAACTTATTAGAAACAAAGAATATAAGACAAAAGAGAATTATTAGAATGCTCATATCCTATTTTTCCAACAAAAATTAGGAATAAATAACAATTTCTTTAAGCCTCAGTTATTTTCTTGATGTTTTGTTTTAAGTAATGATTATTAAATATATCCCCACCAGTAATTGAATAGATTACCTGCTGTTTTCGTATTTGTTTTTGCTGCTCTTCTACTCGCACATGCGCTTGATCGCACTCATTTGTAAGATTCACTATTTGCGCTTCAAGTCCCTTCCTCGCAGCAGCCATTTGCTCTCTTTTTTTACGCTCTTCTTCTAACGCAAGTTTGGATTCACGCTCCTAAAAAAATAAAAGATTTTTTGAATATTCATTAGATCTTTTCAACATAAATGTTTTTATAGATAAATAATAAATATGAATAAATATGTGAATAAATATGAATAAATATAAATAAATGGTAAACATGAATATCAAATGTATAAATGAATATTCCAATGAAAACATCAACTTCAAGCTAGCTTTGCAAAATTACTGAGAAAGAAAAAAAATTTCTAAGTGGCTTGCTGATAACAAGTTTGGCCTTTGAAGAGAATAAGAAAAATCGCTTCATTTTGCAAAAACGGAAGTTAACATACTTCAAATAACTGTGGTGTATATTAGATCAAACCTTAAATGGAGAGGAAATTACTGACGGCAAACTTTCTTTTTCCTTTACAAAAAGGACACTGAGCTAACAATAGAATCAAAGGTCTTGTAAGAATTAGACGACATTTGACTTTAAAGAGAGCCAAATCATTTCCTAGATCTTAAATTTTTTCGATTTTTAATTATTGTCCCTTGATTTTGATGTTTTGTAACAGCCTTTTTAATAATACAAAAGGCAGTAGTGAACAACTCCAATTAAGTTTTGAAACTGGAAATTACTAATAGTGATATCATTCATCAGAGAAACCTCCAGACTCTGATCATTGAAGTTTACAAATTAGTGCTTCGACTAAATCCGGAATTTATGTTGGATATATATTTATATATACATAATAATATACCACATTATTTAAGAAAAGGTAAACCTCTGTTAATACCTACAGCCAAATCCACCACTGGGATAACTTCGCTGAGGCTCAGAGAGGCTATGGCTTGGAATCTTCCTATTCATATAAAAAAACAGTTGTTTCTTTATATTTCCAAGCAAAGCATCAAAACAGTGTATAAAATTTACTGTAAATGTAAAAGCTGTTCATAATTCAACAATTTCACATTCTTCTTTTGTTCTTTATATTTATGTTGTTGGATTTATTTAGCGTTATATTGTATTTTATAATATATCACAACCACGATTAAATGTATTTCTACCCAAAGTCAAATAAAGTTGACTTACTTATGTACTTTATAACAATCTTTACTTCGACTAGATCACTTAACCAATAAATTAGTTCTTACCGCTGTTTTCACTTAAAAATTGAAAAAAAAAATTTTGGGGTGAAAAAAAACTTAAAACTTACACATTTCGCTAAAGCATTGCGTGCAGTTTCAATCTTTTCATCACGAGCTAACACATCTCTGGTATGGTTATCTTTACTGGTTTGTAGAGCAGCTAAAAGATTAAAAACGATTTTACCATAACGATTATCAAGTTTTTGCTTTTGTTTATTTATGGAATAATTAATTCCTTTATCTAGACTTTTGCATCAAAAATTATTTCAAACTAATTATAATAATAAAATTAAAACACAGTGTTACTGGATTCCAAATAAAATCATTCTTTTTTTTCATTACGTTTGACCTCATTATTACAGCAAAAGCAAGAGTAACCGTTGTATTATTATGACAAAAGCAATAGTCACCGATGCGTTAGTACTATACAAATTTCCCAATATTTTCTGAATTAGTTTAATTAAAACCTGAAAAAAAATGTACATTATTATAAAATAATACATATTGCCTGACTTTCTAAACAGGACTCACACTAAATTGACTCATCTCAACATCACAACCAAAATGGTTAGAAATTTTATTGCTACTGGCCCTGATGAAATTTCTCTAGTCATGCTAAAAAATCAAGTTCTCTCTCCGATGCTGGTAAGTTTAAGAAGTTTACTGCTAAATCCTGTTTTCCTTCTTGCTGAAAGCTGGCATTTGTCATATCAGTATTCAAAAATTCTGGAGAGCAATGTGATCCTCGTAATTACAGTCCTATCAGACTTCTTTCAGTAATAGGTAAAGACTTCAAGTCATTGATTGACCCATGTGTTATTCGTCAATTAGAGTGGCTTAATTTGTGCTGATCATCAGTGTGGTTTTTTTTTTCTGGTAGATCCCACTGCTGATGCTTTGATTGTTATCTGTGACTGTGTCTATCAATATCAATCTCTTGATGCTTGTGGTATTAAATCCAGGACAAACAATGTTTTTGCTAAGTTTGAAATGGCAGTTGTTTTGGAAGACGATCTTTGCACTATTGTTGAACAGGGTAAGAAATGGTTGGTAAAATTTAGTGATTCAAAAGCTAAGCTCCTTTCCCTAAACCAACCACTTTAAGGCACTTTTATCTGTGCTGATGTATGGTAAGAAAATTTCATTGTTAGACCTAACGTTCTCAAATAACTTTTTTGTATTTCTATCTTACATTGAATCCAATGCAAAATCTGCTCCCGTAAAGATTTGATCTCTATCCCGGTTACTTTTTCTCATCAATTTTGTTGGAATTTCCATGCAAACTGTTCTTTTCCTGAGGAAGTTGTATAAATATTTTGAAAGACCAACAATCGAAGAATTTGTAAATCTTACTTGACACTGCTTTAATGCGAACGTTGAATCGCTCTTTCCATCCATCAGATTGTTGTAATTTATTACAGTGTAGACTTTGTGCGAACTCAAGAGCCTTCAAGTTGATGGCTAGCATAAATAGGAATGTGGTTGTGTCGTACACTAACGAACCATTCGTAAATTGTTTTTCACACTTCATATAGGTAGCTGATTTGGTTATTTTTCGTTTCGTTCCTGCATTGTTCTCATCCCGTTTTTTTTCAACCAATGTGATATTGTGTTTTTTGCGACATCACACTTTCTAGCAGTTGAAATACAGTTTTGACCTTCTTCAATCTTTTTTAACGTGTTATATTTCCCAAGCAAACTTTTAGACTGAATCTTTTTTTGCAGTGCGTGTCCGGATGCTATGTTGCCTTCAGAAAATTAGTTGTAAGGTTACGCCACGCACGTGTTAGTTTTTAAAAATCAAATATAAAAAAATACACGTTCGAAAATTAGAATTCCGTAATTTGTTTTGAAAAAGGGGAAAAACTTCCAGTTACGAATGTGTAATTTGGCTCAAGCGAAGCGAAAAATTTTTCAAGTTAGCGAACTTAACTTATCCGGAGTTCCCCTTGTCCGAAAAAATTTGAGAGTAAGGAAAATCCAAGTAAGGCAATCCTTGGAAAATGGTTCTACATAGTGAAAGTTCAACTTATCCTAGGCTCTGCACATTAAACGGAAACTGTGTAATGATAAAAGATAAGTTAGCAAAGATTTACCTTTATATGAGGCTCATCAGGTAACAATTTCGATTCTGTTGATTTTGGATAAAAAATTTCATGCAATATATAAGAAATAAGAAGAAAATAGAAAATAAAACATTTCTGAAATCCCTATTATTTTTTCTTCGTAATGTCATATTAAAGAATAAATATAAATTATTGCAATGTTAACAAGAAATATGGGGGTTTTTAAATTATAATTTTTACACCACCTCCTGATTTTTTTGAAATCTTGATTTTTCTTTTTTTTTCACCATCTCAATATCATCCATTAAATTTAAAAGCGTTGAGACCTCTAAAATGTGTTTATTTTTATTTTCTTTCCTTTTAAAATATTAATTTTTTGTCTCATTATTTTTGAAAAGTATAAAAGAATAAAATGAAATAGCATCGAAAGCCAAAATTGACAAAAGAAAAAAACATTTCGGAAGAAAACTTTTGCGATAAACGGAAAGAAACGGTTTGCAATCAATGGAAAAACAGAAAAATAATCACATCAGATGAAAAATTCTAACCTGCGGATGCAGCCAATGAAGATTCCAAATGATTACATTCATCTTCCAGATTAGAAGCGAGTCTGTTAGCTTCGCTAAGTTGCGTTTGTAACATTGTTTTATCTTTTTCACAATTATGTAGTGCTGCTCTGGCATTATCACGGCTGTCTGTTAAACTTTCATTTGATGCTTGTAGAACTTTTTTTTGAAGCTCTGCATCTTCTAATTGTTTTTCTACGGATCGTTTTTCCACGCCAGCAGATTCAAGCTATTATAAAAATACTTTAGAAACGCTCAGAAACTCAGCGAAGTCAACAAAATTTTAATATAACATATTTTTCTTTATTATTTACCCAAGTGACTTCGCGGAACATATATTTAATCAGTATTATGAGTTTCTACATTAAAAACCTTTGAAGTAACTCCACATTCAAACAATATCATGTTTCGAAACATATTTAAGGATATCCACGTTTTTTTTACTAGCAAAGTTTTTCATCATTTTCGGGCAAAAACTTGGATAATTCCTTAAACATGGTTTTAAATTCTGGAAGCAAAAATCTATATCTATTCCAGGAACATATGAGAATATTACCCACTATAGTCAATATTGCAATTATTTTAAAATATTTGCAGAAGATTATTTCGATTAATTAATAAAATATTAATATTATAAATATTATTTATTTGCATGTTTTATCCGATTTTAAGGTTTAATCATTATGAATTTTCACAAAAAAAAAAATGAAAATAAATATTAATTATGATAATAATCCATTCACTTTTCACCACATCAAAAAAATTTCAGAAAGGTCTTTAATCAGATAACAGGATGGCTAAAACAAATTATACTACTCCTTCAAATGCTCATGGATCTAAAGCTTTATTTTTCCGTCGAAATCAAACAATAAGAAATTAGCTTCAAAATGATAATGCGTAGGTAACAATTTAAGTACTTACCTTAGAATCTAGATTGCTAATTTTTTTAAGTAGGTCTCTTTTGTCTTCATCTAATTGTGTTGTGAGCTTTCGCTCTTCGTTTAAAGCCTAAAAGGTATATTGTTGATAATAAAATAGTAATTTAACATAAAGTTTAATGTGATATCACTCCAAACTCCTCTTATTTTAAGCAAACAATGAGGAAAGTAAAGGGGGTGATACCGCATGAGGCTGATTTTGCAACATACCGAAAAGATATTATATTTTATAGATGAGTGTGGGCCAACAAATAACCATAAGCTATATTTCCAGAAGGGCCCACAGGTTTGGTCCTTGAGTACTTAGGTCTCCCATTTAAGCTTACGGTAAAGAATATTATTGGTCTCTAGGCGAGATAGAACTCACACCTTCAGGTGTTTGAAAGCAACATCTTTGAAATCAACACTCGACCAGATAAACTATGACATCATCCAAAAACGAATGTTGCAGAAATCCGAAGACATTTAAAAACAAATAATTTTGTTTGTATTAAGAAATCTTATTTGTTTATTAGGGATGATTTACAATTATTATTTTATTGTACGCCACAGTTCAGAAAGATAGCGAGCAATACGTGCAGATATGTCAAAAACGCTGTTTTTCGTGAATTTTACTGTTGAAATTAGCCAAAAATGCTACTTCTTTTTTTACTAAAATTCAATTATTTAAGGAGGTCTACCTCATCTTCCACAAAACACATTTTTACTTTAAAGATTATGAATGTTTTGTGAACTAAACAAGATGTTTCCAATTTTTCAAATAGCTTATAGGTTCTCGCAACATCAACCAGTATTTCTACACAAGAGCAGGTCATAAATTAGCTTAGAGTTAACTTTTATCAACTGTCAGTAGATACATTTTTTGTTAATATTTTATGAAAAATCAGTGCTCAAATTTCTAGAAAAAGTTTTATCTTTTACCAATAAAAATAAAAAAAAAAGAAACATAAAAATATTGCTTCAAATCAAAAAAAAATACCCGTGTTTGTTTCTTTAATCTTATTTCTAGGTCAGCAATTTCATTTTTTTCTTGTTCAAAGATGGCATTCAATTGATCGATTTCATTTTGCAGGCGACGTTTTGTTTTCTGTAGCTTAGTTACTTCAGCTTGCATCTCTCCATCGTTATTTTTTAAATCTGTGATTTCGCGTTTCTGCTTCATGCAAAGCTCCTCTGCTTCTTCCAACTCCGTACGTAGATTTTCAACATCACGGCGGTAAGAATCAAGCTAAAGTCACAAAAAATAACTCCATTTAAATTTTAAAACTGATTATTAAGAAGGCATCTCTTTAGCGATATGTTATGCTATACTTTATTAATATGAAGATATTTATCATCAAAAAATTTACAACTGACAGGATTCCATTATAACTGTTTTGGAACTTTTGAGATTATTTTTATGCGCTCAAAATTTTTAATAACATATTAAAGTTGACAGATATCAGCTCTTGAATAAATCACTTGTAATTAGATGGTTTTCAACCAACAACATGACCAGCATGTAGACTCGAAAAACCTTTGATTATAACCCCATCTTACACCACTAAGCCACGAATTTACAATCATGGTACTGTCACCCACTATATAAATTACACCCATAAATCTTTTGACTTTATACTTCAAGGGTCTAAATTAACTCAAAATAAAACATTGTAATTAATAAGGGTAGGTAATACTTGACCTTGATTGCTTGGAAATATCATTAAAAACTGTATTTTATAGGCTCTTAATTGTACCGAATATGCAGGACTATTTTCAAAATGTGATTTGTAATTCGGTTTTGTTTTTAAATTTAGATATAAACAGGTTAGCTTAGCGCTTTAAAGACTTTTCTGCAAAAAAAAAAAAAAAAAAAAAAATTTATACTTGCTTTATAAAGATATGCGGGTTAAGTAAAAGAGTAATTTCCTATTTTATCACTGTTTTTTCTTTTAAATCCCAAAAAAAATCAAATAAACTGTCTATTTTCTAGCCAACAAAATATATTTAGAGGTCATGCAGCAGAAAACCGCTAGTTATGGAAGAGCGCATAGCTACGATTTTACTGAAATCGGGGCTGAGTAAACCATGCAATTTTTGTTTGAGTAAAAGCAATTTAATTTTTGATTGTTCCCTACATTTTAAAAACAGAACTAATTTTTCTCTCATCATTATGTCACCTCGTTTAGGCACTTCTGAGATCTGCATTTTTTTTCCCTATCATCCAAAGCTTTGTGAATAGGAAGGAACAAAGTAAAGCATGACAATAAACTGCTTTTAACGTAATTTTAACTTATCGGTTCTGTAGTTGCTTAAACATTTTGGAATGGCTTTATTTTTTTGGTAAGCGATTCGTTAACAAGCAACAACTTGATTAAAAGCAAAACGGGAAGAGTTAAAATTTTCCATCAACTAAGTTATAAGGATAACAAACATTTGGAACACCAAAACATAAATCTAACTATGTACAAATTCACGACACTTCTGTTCATTAAATCTCCATCATAAACAAGTAAATATCAAAATAAAAAACTTTTCAAACCTTGGCAGTTCTCATCGTTTTTGTAGCCATCTTTAAATATGAAAAACTTTTATTAAAAATGTGTTAAAAATACGAAAAATGGAAGAAAATACTTCGTTACGATAATATAATATGTTTGGTGAGTGGGTTTCGAGAACACATTTGTTTGAATATATCGTATTAAGATTGTAATCTGTTAGGAACAATGAAATGATTATCTGCTGAACAATGAATCTCTTTCAATACAATATTGTGTTATAGAGGCACTATAAAGCAAAATATGTATTCTAAAGTAAATTAAGATATTTTATTGAAAGACACGAAAAGTTGTGCAAGTATGTATAATAAATATTTGCTTTCATAATTCAATGCAACAGCAAAAGATACAGAAAGAAACAAATATTAGACTAGATTTAGTCCGAATACATATATATATATATATATAATAACAAATAAGCAATAAACAAAATATCACAAAAACGAAATGCCTGTATGCAACAACCACATATCGGTAATAAAAACAAACAATAAAAGAAAAAATGAATAAATGATAAGGTTTAAATTTACAAGGCTCAGATTAGTTCATTTAGGAACAGTTCATATTTTTTAGAAGACTTGACAACTTACTATTGCTTGTCATGATTTGTATGATTGTATGGCTCTTTCATTTAAATGGAAATCGTAAGCATCAGTACTATTTTGTAGGTAAAGATTTTAATCAAATCATTGCACAGATTCCGCTTCAAAAATATAATAGTGTGTGAGTTTCTTGACTCGAAACAAAATATTTTTTTAGAAAAAACTAGCCTGCAAATAAAAAAAAAAAAATTTAAAAAAAGAAAGAAAAATGTGAAGACGTATTTTGGTTAAGTTCGAGATAGAGAATAAAATACTGGTACAAAACGGAACTTTCAGTGGTATGTGACTTTAACAATAACTGATGTAATCAGATTTATAGTCTTTGTCAAGTTATTTCAAATATCCTGTTCTATAATTGCAAAAATCTGATTTTTTTGGACTGGGATGTTAGATATATAAATATATATAAATCAACGTTCAAATACCGGTAAAGATTAAAACAGTGTTAAAATATAAATGGAAAAATTTTCAAAAGCCTTTGTTAAAATTACAAAAATGCAAATGAATAGCTTCTAAAATAGTACAATTTTGGTAAAACGCACTAAAATTCGATCGATCTATTAAATAGAAAATAATGCGGAAAATGTAAAAAATCAGAAGTAGCATATGATATCACCAGATTAAACAAAATTCAGACAAAATTAATATTTGTTTCTATACACAAAAATAAATCGTTTATAAATAGCGGTGTAAACAGAAAATCTCGACGAGTTTTTTATACTCTAAATTGCCCTGAAAATCTTCTAGTGAAATAATGTTTTTACGTTATAATAATAATAAAAATTGGTATTAATAATATTAATAAGTATTAATAACATTATTATTTATTAACAACAAATTGAAGATAAAATGATTATTTAGAGGTGTAAGATAGCTTGTTCATAAAAAATCAAAGAACACAATTACAAATAATAGAATCAAAAAAGGATAGATTTAATGATATTTCATGCATATATAAAACCAAACTATAATAGTTAAACAGGGCAAAATATATGCCTATATAGAATAAAAAATTTAATCTGTTATTTAAAAAGATACGTGTTATTTAATCCTCGAATATAATAAATAAAAGAGGGAGTGTTTTTAAAACTCTCAACATCAGGTAAATCTATGATAATTTAACCTAATAAGGAATTTTTTTTTTTAAACAAGCATTTTATTGTTTAACAAACTTTATAAATTTTACCAGCTGTTGACAAATAACACATGATCGGTTCAT
>JAUZNK010052807.1:0-15717 GCA_035046665.1 Euphysa ruthae
CAAGACCGTTATTATTTTCGTGTTCGATAGTGAATTTGATCTGTTGATGCATGTTGTTTAGTATCTCGAAGAAAGCTCGAAGAAAAATGCGTTTGATAGTAACGAATACGTCATCTACAAAGCGTTTCCATATTTTTGGTCGGCGTGATGTTGTAATAAGTGCGAGCAATTCGTGAGATTGCATATAAATTTCGGCTACGACGGAAGATGTAGGACCACCCATATTTATTACGAATATCTCTATATTAATACCCATGTGTAAGATTCCTTACATGTATTTTACATATTTTTTAATCAAGCATTTTCATTGGTCGCTGCTATGCCAACTGCTTTCAATACAAAAAAAAAAACTTGAAGGAACGACCTTTTTACCTGGATTTAAACAGACTATCCAATTGTTAGACGTTAATTCTATTTACCGTATGAAATAGCAATACGAGCGTCAACGATTGGATAATTATAACAGTGAGATTAAAGGTTTTCCTAATTGACATAATTTGTTAATAAAATTTAACTCAACTTAGCATGCGAGAGGTACGGTGATCGATGCCCCTGTTCTCCAAATTTGTTTTTATTTTTTCTTTTAAATTTCTGAAGATAGTAAATCGTTGGCCCCACGTTATAAATAATTGTTAAATAATCGAATTAAATAAATTTCTTTTTACTTTTAAAAATTTCTTTTTAAATGCTATATGCATCAATTAGCCAAATCTTAGCGGGTATGCAGCTAGTTTAATTTATTATATGCTATGATTTATTAAGGGAGAAACCCCTTATAAATTTATCAAAAAAATGGAAAGCTTTTTTTTTAACGATTTATACACTTTAACATATCTAAAATTAAAATATAATAATTCATAAAAATTTCATCAATTTTATTATTTTATCCATAAAATTTATTTTTAAGGGTATCTAGAGTTTTTATCTCTAGCAATGCACATAGCCACATTATACCAACTCCTGAAAAACCTAAAATTTACCGAAAAATAGTCGGCAAAACGGCAATCAAATGCTTGGTGTGGCTTCTTGATGAGTCAAAATAACAAAAAAAAGTCTGAATTATCAAGTCAAAATATCGTATTGATAATATTCCTGAAGCCAGAAGTTTACTTTTTTTTTTTTTTAATTTTTTCATAGATGGTTAAAACTTGTAGAATTAAAGCTAAATAATAATTCTGAAATTAATGAATCTGGAATTAATTTATTATGTGCATCTGTATCATCAAAAAAGATTGAACCTCTTACCTTTTCTACACCCAATAAAAATAGTAAAATATCAGGGTATAGGATTATTGATTGCACAATATTATCGGATGTATTTAATGTATTAGCGTGCCCTCAATGTGGTGAATGTTCAACACTGTCATTGTTCGATAAAATGTGTCACAAAAAAGGGCTTGCATCAAAGTTGCTTGTCAAGTGCTGTAGCTACAAATATGAGCATGAGTTTTATACATCAAAATAATTTAAGAGAGAATTTGATATAAATAATAGAACAGTTTATACAATGCTTGCACTTGGTCGTGGACACTCTGGGATTAAAAAGTTTACCAAGTTGATGGGTATGCCAACACCAATGACACAAAACAATCATGGCAAGCTTGCTTTAAAAATAGCTGTTTTAACACAAAAAGTTGCTGAAGAAACTATGTCTGATGCAGTAGTAGATTTACGTGAATATGCTGATGATCATGACTTTGTTGATACCGGTGTGTCGTGTGACGGTACTTGGCAGCGAAGGGGCTTTTCATCGTTAATTGGTGTCTTTGCTGCAATATCGATGCATACCGGGAAAGTCTTTGATGTTAAACCAAAGAACAGGTCATGCAATGGCTGCCTTTCTAAAAATTCTCATTAAAACCGACCCTACAGCATTTTCACATTGGAGGAACTCGCACGTTTGTAAATACAATTATCTGGGATCTGCGGGAGAATGGAGACCGTAGATGCAAAACGTGTGTTTTTAGGATCTGATGACAAACATAATTTGCGATATGTAAATGTTATACGAAGATAGTAAAAGTTTCAGTAATCTCAAACACACTAATCCTAGTATTAAAGTTAAATTATTAGAGTGTGTGGGGCTTTATCAAAAACGTATTGGAACAAGACTGCGAAACTTGAAGAAAAAAGAAAAAGGTCTCGGTGGACGTGGTCGTCTTACAGACGCAGTAATTGATCGTCTGAAAAACTTTTTTGGTGTTTGCCATAAAACAAAATGCTGGAAACTTAGAAGGTATGAAAGCTGGTGTGTTAGCAAGTTTGTTTCATGTAGCTTCATCAAAAACAAATAGCTTGCATTTTCCACACTGGCAGTGATAGATGGTGTAAGTTCAACATCGATAAAGAAAATAACACAAACACCTACAAACCGGGTCTAGGTCTTCCTATTGACATTATTTTTAAAGTTAGACCCATTTTTGAGGAACTGAGCAGAGATCCAGATCTGGACAAGTGTTTACAAGAGAAAACGCAGAATGCAAAAGAGTCGTTCAATGGTAAGATTTGGGACCGACTAATATGTATGTAATCTAATACACGTATGTTTCGCTTGATACCTTGAAGTTCGGTGTGTACGATGATGGAGCTAATTTTAATATTGGTCTGTAAGCCACAGTATTACTATTTGATAAATTCAATATTTTATCAGGTGCTTTTATGCTTAGCGGTTAATAAATTAAGACGATGGCCACTTCGGGCGAAGAAGTTAAAAATAAATGACCAAGTTGTGAAAAAAGAAGGTTAAACCTATGAAGCAGAAGGATTTTAGTTAGTATATTTTACATTTAAAGTAGTTTTTGATTGTTTTTATGCAAGTTTTCTTGCTAGGTTTTGGTATTTTCTTATAAAAAATTAGATTTTTTCTCAGTTTGGAGTTTTTGAGACGCCAGCCAACATAGCTCACAGACCGTTTAAGATTTATTTCTGAAATTTTCAGGTAACGTTTAAATTATTGTTTAGAGTGTTTTAAGTTGACCAGAATTTTTTTTTCTTTTTTTTTTTTGCTATGCATTTTTAGACCACGTGCTTTTGAACTTTGAACTCCGCATACTCGACTTTATGATTTCTTTTTAAAAATCTGGTCAACTTAAAACACTCTACTACCCTTAATAAACACCATCTAAAAATTTCAGCCAGAGATGATTAACCCAACTTCTGCAATATTGGTCGGTTATAAAGTCGTTTTTTGCTGCGTTTTGATGGTTTTTCACGGTTACCATAGCAACCGGTTATTATTTTTCTTTTTAAATATATAACTTATTATTTTTTTATTATATGCCACTGATCTGACAATATTTTGTTTCCTAAAAATGAAAAATAAAAATAGAATGGGTTTCCCCCTAAACTATACTATAATTATATGAACTACGCTTTTAAACGCCTAATGGCGGCCAAGTTTTAATGGCGTTGTTTTCTATGTGAATCGTCAGAAAAATTAACGTCCAATTCTAAAGAAAATGGTAAATCACAGCAAAAGCTGGAGAGATTTTCCAGATGAAGTCTCCATAATAAAAGAAAAGTTCGATTTAAATCTTGGATGGTGAGGTGGATTTTATTTATATATCAATAATATTAGTAATCAATAACTATTTTTCTGTTTTATAAAACGGATTCCGATGAGTTAACAACATTCTAATAATTTATACTTAAAAACTTAACAAGTTTTTTAGTTTAAATTATTGGAATTAACCTAGACCAGTAGTAGGGGAGGTAGCTAAAGTAAAGGCCAAGCAAATGCTCTACTAGAGAATAACGGCTTTACTGTGCATTAAATTGCACCTATAATAAGTATGCTTTCTCATGAATGAAGGGTTATTTGTTTCATTTACATTAAAATTTTATCTTTAAATATCTTCTAAACTTTTGACATGAAAATGAGGACAAAAATCAGTGTGCAGGGGGTAAAATTTGATATATCACATTGTAGCTCAGCCAAAAAAAATCTAGATAACAAAATTTGTATCATTGTACCACGCTTTATTTTCTTTCACATTAACTATACGGTTCTTAACTTAGGGTCAAATAACTAACGCTTACGTACAAAAATCACTTTTCTTACAAAAAAAGCAGCTTTAAAGATAACTTTTTCCAAATTTAGAGCAAATATTAGTCCACTTTTTAAAGAACTTAAAATACTCAAACTTCACTACCATGTTACCTTACAAAGCTGCCTTTTTGTTTATGCCTTTTTCAAAAAAATTTCTACCTCCTTGTTTTGAAAACTACTTCATAAAACTTAAAGATATAAAATTCAGAATCCGGCTTCCTTCCCAAGTCTAACTCAAAAAACTATTGTTTCAATCCTTTTAACATTAATTCCATAAATGCATAGAATATTTTTACTAGAGTATTTATATTTATTTATTTATAATTTAATTTATATTTTATATTTATATACAGGACACATTTATAACAGTAACTATCATGCTGAAATGTAAATTGTGTTAAAATATTTGTTAAATAAATAAATTTGATTGATTATTATTAAATACTCTAGTAAAAATATTCTATGCATTTATGGAATTAATGTTAAAAGGATTTTGACATAATCTTTTTTTAGTGAGTTTTTAATAGCTCTTTTCCTTTCTGATTTGTATCAGAAGTCCATTATAGTGACTTGAATCCATGCAAAAGAAACCGTTTTTCGCAAACTATAATATGAATTTGCTATTTCGACTGTGTAATTGTTGTGTGTCCTCCATGGTTTTTTTTTTTATAGTAAAATAGTTATTGAAAATCAAACACGTGAGACCTTCTAAGCACTTATGAGCAAGTTTTCAGGCATGATTTTCTAGTTGTTGGTTGATGATAATTAGCTGAATGTTGTTGTTGTTGATTATTTTTATTGATATAATCGATTGAGCGTATCTTTTTGACCCTTTGTATGTTTCCAGTTTACCAAACAGTTAAACGTTATGAGTGGAACAATCATAGAGTTGGACACTCTTTTTCTACCATAGGAACTCTCCTTCACCCCATATGGAGCATGTATTGTTAGTGTATACATGACTATTTTAGTTTCAAATTTTTGTAACTTATTTAGTAAAAGAGTTTATATTTTATTACGATACATCATGTAACCTTAATCTAAATGTAAAGTTTTTTATTAGTTAAAGAAAAAAATCCAATCTAAATGTTATCTAATCTAAATAACATTATTTGGCAGGTAGATGCAAAAAATAATTTCTCACAAAAAACATAATTTTTTTTGAGAAATTTTTTAATGGGGAGGAAGACCAAGGCTTTTTTGGGGGTAAATATTGGTATGTTGGGCCATGACTCAACCAAAAAAATCACAAAAAATTTGTTTTTAGCATCATAAATAGATGCTGAAAACAATTTATAAATTGTACAGGAAGCCTAAATTTAGACATGTAAATGGTTTTCAGGGGGTAAAACTTTTTTTTGAGAAATTTTTTAACGGAGGAAGTTAAGGGCTTTTCCAGGGGTAAAATTTGACATATTATTGAGTTCCAAATTTCATAATATTTGGCAGGTATATGCTGAAGACAATTATTTACACAAGACAAAATATGAGCCTTTAAAGGGAGGGGGCAAATGTCAAAACATTTTAACCAAAAAATTACCAAAAATGCCTCTTTTAACACATTTTTCTTTACTGCATGTAATATCTGTTACAAAAATTCATATAATAATCTGAAAACCTATACATATATAAACATTAGAGGTCACAAAGATATTCTATTTTAAAATCATAATGTGCGTGGTTATTCCAGTCCCCTTGTTATACAAATATAAGGATACTATACTTGACATTACAAAAAAAGTATTTTTGAAAAGTGCTTTTTAAGAGATTTTTTAGATAGACTGAGCAAAAAAGCGGTTTGAAGTGGGATTAATTTTGATAACCTTGTGAAGCCTAATTTCAAAATTAAATGTACGGTCATTGGCCATTAGAGGACCAAATAAACTCAATAAACTCTTGCCATTTTATTAATCAATTAACTTCTATCACAAAAAAAGATTGGAATTTACTTTAATAAATTTCTCACAAAATTTATTTAATCTGAAAAAGAAATTTTCCAAAGCGTAACATTTCTGGCCTTTTCTAAATTATAATTTTCAAAACTGATAATTCTTGAAGGTGGATAATTAATTAAAAAAAGTGTGAATGCACTTCAAACATTAATTCTTCGGCCACAAGAAATATATTTGGATCACTAAAATTTGAAAGGCTTTGTTCTGATTATAGACTAAGTTATGAAGTAAAATCAATCGACTTAATATAATAATAATAATCCAATATATTTCCAACATTTTCTTTTAATGTCGAGTTAACAATTAGCTTCAAGCTGGTTTTTTCAGAAGTTTGGCGAATTATTGAGCATTTAATTAAACCTTTGATTAGTTTGAAGACTCTTCAATAATGCTTAGAGAGAAACGTCATGTAGGGTCTCACTTCAACTGTGAAACGCATTGTAGTCGGTTGGTTCTGCATTAAATAGAGCACCGAATATGCAACATTAGTCAAAAAAAGCACTCAAACCCATTTTTGTTAATTTGAAAATTTCTTTGAAAACCCTAGTTAACATTAAGTAATATAATTCAAATAACATTCATCTCTGTAGTATTTAAATACTAAAAATCACTTGGATATCCAACATGTGTGATTATTAAAAAATTTTCATTGTACATATCATAAAACACTTTTTCATATATTCTTATGACAGATTTGAGATGTTGGTGTCAAAATAATCAGACAAGACACTAAACATCTTAAAATAAAGGGTAATTTATGAACACTGAAAAAAAAAAAAAAGCTCAAATAAAAATTAACTGAGTTTGAGGAGTGACCAGCAATAGCAGTTAAATCAATAAATCAATCAATAATAATTTGTTTATATACCAAAAACAATCTTAGACCAAAAAATGTTAAATTTATATAAAAAAAAATTTATTTTTCAAAAAGACGGTTGAATTTAGATGGAGCCACTCACGCCAAAAAATTGGTCAAAGGAGTGACATCAATTGATAGTTCTTGACAAAATCTTATAAAGTTTATGCAAAAAAGTGTTAATAAAAATAACCAGACAAAATAAAAGGCGAAAAAAAAAAAAAAAAAAAGATAAAAAGAATGTTAGTCTGAAAAACTAAAGACAAAGATTCAAGATTAAATAGAGACTAAATGGAGAAAGGAGGGAGATGGAGTTTAAATTCTTTAACTTTCAAATTTACTTACAGAAGAAACAAGAGATTTATTCCAATCGCAGATGCATTGATAAATGATAGAATAGTTACCATATATATTTTTGCGTTTTATGGGATGGAACATAAAGTTTCTCATTATCAAAATTTCTTGCTAAATTGTTATGAGATATTTAAGTTTCAGTAAAGAAATTTGAAATTGAAAATGATTAGTATAAATCAAGAATAACAGAAACCCTAAATCAGATCCTTTAGGAACACCACATACAATAGATTTTAGAGAAGATTAATACCCATTAATAGAAACATGTTGTTTGCAATCGTATAAATACAATTTAAACAAATCTTTTGCTATACGACAAATACCATAATATTCTAATTTGGAGATTATAATACCATGTAATACCATGATCCACAGTATCGAATGCTTTCTGAAAATCAATAGAAATTCGACACGCAAAATGACGAGTATCAAGAGCCCCTCTGATTTTTTCAGTTATACTTATGAAGGCATGAGAGGTTGAGTGTTTAGATCGAAACCCAAATTGAAGTGTTGTCAAACATTTAAAACTTTTAGGAAAGAGAATAATCTGGAGTACATCAGTATTTCAAGAAGTTTGCTAATGTTGGATAGAAGTGTGATTGGTCTGTATTATTGCATAAAATTTTAGAATAATTTTTGTATAACAGTAGAACAGATTTTCAGAATATGAGGAAAGGTGCCATTTTCAAAGGAGATGTTAAGAAGTTTAACAAGAATGGGAGAGAATTCATAATTAAAATCATTAAGTATACACGTTGGTATACTATTAGGTCCAGATGTCTTTCTAGATCTCAAGTTTGATATGATTGAGGAAGTATTGATCAATAGGAGAAATAAGTAAACTATGAAGATTTGGATGTTTAAGATATATTGCAAGTATCAGCATATTTGTAAAAATATTTCATCTTTTTTTTAAGAAAAATTGTTTTTTTTGTACATCAAAAGTTATGTCATTTTAAATATTCCTAATTTTCAGGCAAAGGTGCCAAAATATTAAAGTTTTTCAAATTGAAAACAAGAAAGTTCTCTTCATCAGAGAAAACTTAGTACAAAGTTTAAAATAACAAATATACCACGTATATACAACGTGTTTAAAAAAGGTTCAGACTCTGCTTTTTCAACCCCGTTCTAAAAACAAAATAAAAATCACTAAATTTACTCTAGCACGTACTCTAGAGATTTTTTGACCAAATGAAATTTTTTTTTGAACATTTAAAAGTAACAGCTGAAGATTAAATTTATTTAGATTTTATTTTTGATGAATTAAAAAAAAAAAATTTAAACTTCAAAAATTTTAAAAATATTAGCTCGCAAGAAAATTATGTCAAAATAATTTTACTTCAATTTTTGAAGAACTCAAACTTTTTTATCATACATTTGAAATTTTTATGGGAAAAAAGACTACAGTCAATTTTTTTCAGATGTTGATGAAATACTTGGGTAGCTGTATTCTACTATTTCTAAAAGGAGACTAAAATAAGCGATAGTTAAATTTTTTATTGATCATTGAAGATAAATAAATGTATGTACATAGTGGTGATTGTGTGAAAAGACTTCAAAATTGTCAAAAAATTAAGCTTTTTTTTGAAATATTTTAATTTTTTTTAAATTTTAGCTAACAATCGATAATAAAGTTTTACGTACATAACTTTGATTTTATCTGATTATTGTGCGTAGATATGAATATATTTCATGTCTTATTTGACAAAAAGGTTAAGAAAAATTTATGAAGAATGGTTTCAACTTTATCTGAAAATTTATAGCAAAGAAATAAAGGTTATACTTGGATAAATTTAAGCTATAGAGATAACCAACTATATACATATAAAAATTAGGAGCACTTAAAATTATTTGATAATCGTAAATATGGCTTGTTTAAACTCTGCTTGTTTTTTTCTGATTCAAAATCTACTATAATATTACACAATACATAATATTACAAGTCGTCTGATATCAAGCGTACTACTGCATTAGATAAACCTAGATATTGCAATAAAGTTCAGATGAAGTATCAGTTTGACGAGTTTTTTCGCGAACGCTGCAGTGTAGACACCCAATAACAGCAATCCTTCTTTATATTTGTTTCCATAAAATTTATGAAATTGCATGGTGGGAGATTTCAGATTTAAGTGCCTGTGTACACTGGTACCTGAATTACATTCTGAAACACTTGATTACAGCATGTAGGATAGCAGTGTAATAGCACAATCAATGAATAAGATAAAATTCTATGATTGGTCCAGAATGAGTATGCTTCTGTTACCCTTTGTTGGATTTAATGACATTTTTAACGGCAATGAATGATAAAATAATACAGAATGAACAGGTATGAAGATTTTCTTCTCAACAAAGTTAAAAAAAAAATAGGTGAGTTCAAACAAATCATGCACTACGCTATTTTTCATGTTACCTAATCTGAATCCTAACTTATGGCTCCCAAAATTATACTTCTTAGTCCACGCTTGTAACATAAGAGTTCTAAATGTAGAAAAATATAACAAGGGAGTCATAGATGTTACAAGGGAGTCCTGCATTGCAAAGATTTCCTGTAACGAGGGCTTCAGAAATGTAGCGTTGGAGTCAGAAAATCATGAAACGAGGGAATCCGTCAACTTATTCATTTGAAAACAGGTAGCAAATGGTCTTATCTGCTTAAAAATATGTACCAAAAGTACCAAAAATATTTTTATTTTAAACTGAATTATTCCAAATAATTGGTAGCATAAATGTATGAGCACATATTATGTAGAGTAGCATGTTTTAGTGATTTACAATATTATTTTAAATTAGTATTGATTTATGGCAATACTAGCTCTCAATGAGCTAAAAAGATAAAAGGTTGCTGATTTTCATCAATTCAGCCTCTTCAAACAATTACCATTTAACTTTATTAATTGAATTTATTGATTTTTTATTGATTTATGTACTGAAAATGTGCAAAAGAAAATCAACAACGACCCACAAAATTATTTAAATAGGCTAGTTAATTTATGTATTAGTGATAAACCTTGAAAATGCTGTTTTAGATAAAGCTATGGATGAAAAAGAAGGTTTAATAGCATTTGTTAAAAGAGGGTATGTATATATTTAATAAAATTTGTATAAAATATGTATATGTATGTGTGTGTGTTTGTGTATGTGTGTATGTGTGTGTGTATGTGTGTGTGATACGTATTTAACGTATGTAACGCATGTAACGTATGTAACGCATGTAACGCATGTAATTTAATGTATGTATACTTGTTAATGTCAATACTTGTTGTTTTTTTTTATTTGATTTTTGTTTAAGAGTTAAGAGCTGTTATTAATTAATTAATTAATTTATTTTTTTTAATATGATAATTAATTTAATGATTTACAATGTAATTGTATTGTTAATTGTATAACCTTAATCATATTTAACCTCATCCTTAAATTAATAAAAATATAAGATAATGCATAATGTGTATATTTCAATGAAATATATATTTATTTATCTTTCTTACAGTTCTGTGGATAATGATGATTATGTGAGCTATTTAAATCAGCTGGACAGGTATTCTAAATAGTAGATAATAAGTATAATATTAATATATTAACTTTAAATTAAATTCAAGATTTAAATATGCTGTTAAAATAACTCTAAAATGATCAACTTACATATCAAAAAATACCATCTTAGGTTGCAGTAAGTTGACATAGTCACTTATAATTGCTGCAGGTTTTTTTACTTATTCATGGAAAAATTTGTGACAAAATCTAAATTTATATTAAAATTAAAGCTATGTCTCTAACATTTTTAAGAATTTAAATCAATTAAAAAAGGACTTTGACAACAAATATCCCCACTTATAATTGTTTTGGACCTAGTTTTATGTGATACTGATAACTACAGCAACCTATAGTACATGGTCTAAATAATATCGATGACTAAAGCAACCTATATTACATGGTTTAAACTATTCCGCTGACTATAGTAACCTATATTACATGGTCTATATAATATTGGTGACTACAACAATCTATATTACATGATCTAAATAATACCGAGAACTACAGCAACCTATATTACATGGTCTAAATAATACTGATGATTACAGCAACTTATATTACATGGTCTAAATAATACCGATGACTGCCTGCAATTGATCAATCATCACAGGAATTTATTACAAATGGAGTGCTTTAACAAGCAATGTTTTTAGTTTATTCACTCAGAATCGTGATAAAAGAGTTATATTTGTCACTTAATTCATATTTTTGTACTTTTTTAATTCAACAGAAACTTCAAAATTGGTAAATTCATATTCAACCATAATATGGCCTTGATAAAAGTTAATGAAAAAAATTATTTGATCCTCAGTAACTATATTATTTGAAATACACTAGAATTCTATCAAATTCTAAGAAAAAGCAACCTTGATAATGCTTTTTTAACGGAAAATTTGTTTTCAAAATTGATATTAATTAATTGAGGTGAAATGCTTTTAATTTTTTAATGTTTCTTTGGAGGTTTAAGATTTTTACTATCTCTCTATAATTTTGAAAACATAAAGATTGGCTTACTTGTTCATCGTTGTTTTAACCCTTGTTAGCCCATGCATTTTTTTGAAGAATGTATCCTGTGTCCAATGCATCTTTTGCAAAAATTATTTCAAAACTTAAATTTTTTACTTTAAAATCAATCCAGAGTGTAATTTAAACTTTCCTAATTTGAAAAAAAAGTAATTTCGGAAGCATAGCATCAGCAGGATTTTTGGTTAAATGTACAATGGTGGCGAAATAATAAATAAAGTTTTTGAATTAGTAGTATACAGTTATAGTTACTAGTATACAGTATATGTAGTGCAAAAAATTATTAAAACAAAAAAAGTTTTTGCAAAACCATCTTGGCTTTAATTTTTAGTTGATTATACCCGCTGATCCTAGTTACAGCAGTCCTCTTCAGGCAACAACTATAACATGTTGAAACATGTTATCACATGTTATAAACCTTTGATTGTGATATGAACCCAGAAGAATCCCAAGCAATGAAAACACCATATAAATTTGAAATAAGGAAAACCAATAAAAAATGTCTAACGTATACGGAATGAACTGAAAAAAAAATTTGTTTTCAGTAAAAGTTAAAGTTGTTGTAACGGAATATATTTTGAAATATATGTAATCTTTACTTGTATGGTAAATCTTGAAACATGGTTCTACACATAAAGAAACCAAGCACTGCTCATATTCAAAAGAAGTCTCTCTTTCAGGTCTTTTATTTTATCCTCATTTTTATACTTAAAAGTTTCTTAACTAACCTAACTTTAGATTCTCTACTTTCATTTAAGATTGGTCTTGGAGGTTTAGAATAATTATTTAGTGGGTTATGATTGGTTAAAGTGGTCGAGGTGAAATCCTGGAAATGTATGTGATTGGGCTGCTTGCTATAAAATGGAATTGGGCTGGCAAGGGTTAAAAATTTTTAAAAATTGTTTAAAAAAATCAGATTTTCTGTGTAAATTCATGATTTTTCTAATCGTAAAATCATGAATATTGCTGTCAAACTGTTTTTTTATAAATATATATTAGATACATGTAAATTGAATTTAAAAAGCAGTTTTAATGAAAAAATAGGGAAGGGAATAGGAGTAAGGTCATGTCAGCTGAATTCATTTATGTAACTTTTATTAAAGGGATATCAGTAAAATGAGGATAGTTTCCAAAGAAATGGATAAAGATAATATTTTGGTAGAAAGAAAAATAAGAATTCTTAAAGATAAATTACGAAAAGAAAGAGAAGAAAGAGAGTAAGTATTTTTTTTGTATATGAGTAATCAAACACATTTAATTTCAATTAACAATATTTGTTTTTCAAATTGCTTCTTAACAAAATGCCACAGAAATAAAGTAGGAAATAATTTTAAAATGAATGTACTACTCCTACCTACTACCCAAATTTCAAAAACATTGATTTTAGGTCTAGCATGACCATATTTTGACCCAGTACCAACATCATCAACATCTTAAAATTCACCTTTATTTATGTCCAAATTAGAAAAAACTAATGAATGTTTACTGAGAAAAGCGTTATAATGATTGAATTATCATAATGGTTTTTCAATTTTGTAAATTTAATATAGCAACAAAAATAAGTTAACAATGTTCCATTCCCATAACAACAACCAGGGAGTAACATTCTGATAAGTTTGCTTGCAATGATACAAAAAAGTGAGCCTTGTGAATGAGATACGCTCCATAGGTATAAAGTTTAAATATGATTGTTATGTCTTCTATGGTAAAAATACATTCTTGTGGTTGCAAACTCGTGCAAACTTGTGGTAATGATGCAATAGCAGAATCGTCAGAGCCAAATTTTGTGGATTGTTAAAGGAAAACAGCTTTGCAAATTTTTTCAAGATTACTTAAAAAATACAAATTGAAGCCTTTAAAAACATAACAAAAAGCCAAATAATCTGATGTTCAACATGTCTGAATATTTGACAACACTTGCTCTTATATGTCACATATGACGTGTCAAATTAAAAACTACAAGTTGTGTAGGTTGCAAGAGCAAATTTTTAAATGTTATTAACAAACTCTTATATTATTTTGAGTTTTATTTTACAAGAAGTTATTTTCTTTTTATTTTTATTGCTAGAGTTTCACTAAAAAATTTTATAAGCAATTTAATCACTTTGCTCTATGTTATATTTTGATAATTGAAGCACTATTCTAAATTATTCAATTAGGATTGTTGCACTGAACTAATACATTACCATATAAAAAGTCAGTTAAGAGATTATCAAGCAGTTGTTATTTTTGAAATTTAGTATGAAGTTAGAGGACTATAGAGGGCTTCCTTTGACCTACCTCATCTTCTTTTGTTACTGGTCCCAAATATGGTCATATATTTTGACCAAAATAAAACTTTTTTGAAATTTTTCTTAAAGTCTGAGGATATCTTTTGACCCATATGACAGCCACCTGTTAAAAACTCCTTTTTTTATTACTGAGCCCAAATATGGTCTTTTTTTGGACCGTAAATGGCGTTTTTGAAATTTTCTCTAAAACCGTTTTTTTTTTTTACTATAATTTTACATTCAAGTAGAAGATCTTAGATGGCTATTTTTGACCTGCACATTTATCTGTCGAAAACTTATTTTTTGGTAATGGGCCAAAATCTGATATTTTTTAGATTGAAAATGACGTTTTTGAAAGTTTCTCACATTATTTTTAGAACTTACTTGTCTGTATAGTCACGTACAGATATTAGCACACAAATGGATAGTTATCAAAATGCTCCCAGATAAGTCATTGAGCATTAAATTGGAATAAAATATATTTTTTTTATTATTGACTGAATTGTTTATCTTTTTTTTGAGGAGTTTTATTTTAAGATAAAAATATCAGAAAAAGTTTGATCACGTTGGTTAAAAAAAATCTGGTAATCCACACTCAATCCATCACTTGGAGCTTGTTTTTGTCTGTGTTAATTTTTTTGAAGATATTTCACTTTGATGCACAGTATATTAACTAGAAACAACGCTTTGTTAAATGAGCAAATTGATTTTTATTCTTTTAGAATGATAGGTGGTCCTAGATGGAAGTCAAGTTCCTCAGATTCTTGTAAAAAAAACAAGCAGGTAGTGTTTTTTTTTTTTTTTTAATTTCAACACTTTTATATGTGTGTATTAGTATTTAAAAATTCCTGATCTTTATATGAATTTTTTGTTATTCTGGAAAAAAAAGTTACAAACCTTTTCACTCCCTGTATTGAAAAGTTGAAAGAAAAAAAAAACCGGATTTGTCGGGAGCAGCAAGCAGAAAATATAAGAACAAAAACTTTTTAAAAATATGATGGATAATCTTAAGTGTGACTCGGTTAATGCATATAGGAGGTCACCAAACTTATCTGATTAATTTAAGATAAATGATAAAATTTAGAGTAGAAGTTGGTATTGGTGTTGAACTATGAATTTTGATATAAAAGGATATTTAAGTCTTGCTATCAAACCTATTACTTGAGAATTTCACATTTACATTTACAAAATAAGTGTGCGAAAGATGACACATAATTTGAAATTCATAATAATTATGTAAAGAGAAAGTTGAGTCAGAATTTTCGATTTTATGATAAGTTTTTAAAATTATTCTGACAAGTAAGTATCTATTGTCCAATTAGATAAAATATATTAAATTTGGTTGAAACTTGTTGTAGCAATGGCTGTGCTTTCTTGATAAAGTAGTTTTACAAAATAGATTCAATCAATCACAAAAGTAACTATGAATAAACAAAACAAACTTTAACATTATAAAGAATAACAAATCTATTGAAACATTTGCTATTATTCTTATTATAAACAATATTGGATAAATTATTTAACTTAAATTACCTTCAGTGATCACTGAGGCTTTCAAGCTTTAGTTCTTGGCATAGCCTCATAATGCAAGATGTATGTATGTATGTGTGTGTGTGTGTGTGTGCGTGTGTGTGCGTGGGTGAGTGCGTGGGTGTGTGTGTGCGTGCGTGCGTGGGTGCGTGC
>JAUZNK010052818.1:0-15715 GCA_035046665.1 Euphysa ruthae
GTATTTACCAGATATAATAGTGGTGGCAGTAGTTGCAAATGAAAGTTGGAAAAAGAATTTCGCTTAAATTGCGGCTTCTGTTTGCATGTTTACATCGAGGATGAAATGACCTTCTCCGGACATCACATTACTTGATTTTGAATTTGGACCGAAGCTAAATCCATAACCAATGACCCAATAAGATATTCCTCCTAGACATACGACTACCATGTTCTTAACGAAAACATTTGCTTCATTTTTACGCGACACAATACCTATACAATCAAATTTTGTGTTAAAACTAAGTTACAAATAAACAAAAAATCAATTTGGCTTGTAAACTTTTACCGTTTTCTTAAAAAAAGTTGACGTTCAAAATATTTACGCTTATACGATATAGCAAAAATAAAGCTATGTGCTTGAAAATTTAATCGCCGGTAAACCACTAAATAAATATTTGAATTAATTTTCAGAAGTCTAACAATAACCATTATTCATCTGAGAACTTGCTAGTAGTGTTATTTGTGTTAAATTTTAATTCCTATTACAAGCTTGAATCGCAAAAATTATTTTAAGTGAAAAATTTTCTTTATATATTTGTTGTATATTTACAACAATTTGTTGTATATTGTATATTTAATTACCAAAAATTTACTTCGCACAAAAAACCTTGAGGTAAAACCGCCCTTAAAAAACATTACTGCGAACTGGACAAAAAAACGATTCATCATTTGTTTGAGAAATTCAATGGATACAAAAAAACTTTTGTTTAATAAAAAACTGACCCGACTCAAGAAGTCCAAAACCAGACTGCATAGTGAAAATAATGAATGCTGATGCTATTACCCATAATGCATCAACAGCTTCTCTCCCAACGTCACCACCAAAATAACTTGTCATTGTTTATTCTATAAGACATTGAAGAATGATTGCAATATTCACTTACGGAGAAGTAATTTTTTATCAAGTTAATAATTTTTGTTTGCAAAAACCAGCAGTTGTTTTTAATCTTTAGTTCTTTTCAAGATTTGCAAAATCATGGAAAGCTTGTTGGCAAGCCAAAGTTAAAAACTTTGATTTAGTTTTGATCTATTGGAAGAATAGTTTATACAAAAAAAAAAAAAAAGAAAAAAAAAAAGATTTTATGGTATATCTCATACATAGTGAAATAAATTTTAATGAAAAAAAAATATATATATTTCAATTTAAAATGAATTTAAATTTAACTTACAGAATGCAATACCCGTCTTTGCAAAGACATGTAATTAAATATTAAAACATTTTGATGTTTACATTCGAATGGAATGTTAATGATTCTTTTGTTTAAACGTTTAAATTGATTTTATTTGGTTTTTATCCGGGAGCTAACAACATAGACATCATATCTTGTCTCAATTGAATTATTTTCTATTGTTCAAATGTTGTTAATAAAGAAATGAGGAAGCAAAACGATACTATCTCGATTTAATTTTTCTCTACTTTTTAAATACTATTAATAAAAAAATGGGAAGGAGAGACAAAATATGAAAAAATAGGCACGAATTTCGTCTAAAAAAACTACAGAGTCAGCAAAAATGAGAAAAAGTTACTGAAAAAAGAGGAAAAAAAACATGCAAGCAAAAATCAAGCAAAAATACTTATTTTTAACTAATTGAGGCAGAAAAAAAAATAAGAAAGCACATAAAAAATTATTTAGAAACTTTGGACGCACAAAAATATTTTTGAAATCTGCTTTTTGCTTTATTTATGCATTTTTTTTTCTTTTTCCGTTGCGACACACTCTCTTTTTAAAACCTCAAGCGATCGTTTATTTACACAATGTCCATTAGCATGTCATAAGCTTTTATGAAAACACATTGCAGTAAAGTAAATTTATTTTTGTGACTGTAAAAGTTGAGCTTAACAAAGCGTTATTTTTTTTAATGTTAACAAATTTTTCCTGATAGAAGTGTTTAAGAGTAAAAAAAAAAGATTTTTTTTGATCTTTACTAAATTTTACAAGAATCTGCAATTTTTGCAAAAATGTCTTTCTACGAATTTTCTATTGCTGTTATTTCTGAAACCTAATTTCTGTGACTTATGATCAAGGTTGAAATTATTAATTAATTAAAAATTTTTGTTCACCTAGTTATTAAATCTGCGTATGATTTTATCCCAAATTTGACGTCCAAGGAAATTATTCAAATATTGAACTATTTCAAGTTTTGACCATGTCTTATTTAGACATTTAAGATTTATGGCTTCTCTGTGTCGTTTTTTATGTCGGAAACCCACCCACCCATAGACAAGTTATTTTGACCTATATTTATTTAGTTTTAGCGTCAGATAGACAATCAGTGAAAAAGTGAGAGGTAATAGTATTGATTTAAAACACAGTCGTTTTGGCAGGTATTTTATATTTTAAGATATGATAGACATTTTAATGTTTATTTCATTGCTTCTTAATGTGTTATCTTCATGCACCTAGTGGGTGTAAAATTTCATGAGCACTTAGTTAAAAGAGTCGTTAAAAGTTTGTATTGAGCACGTGTTGTAGCGGCAGATTTCATTTTCAATTTACATATATCAAAATTCGTGTGGAGGGTAAAAATAAAGATATAAATAGATTAATTTCAGTTTTGACATTTTTCCATAAAATGTGCAAATTTCTAATAATTTGCGATGCATACACCCGTTGCATTTAATAAAAAATCCTATATTCTGGTGGTTATTATTAAATGAATCGGGCAATTTTAATTTTTCTTTGAAAAATTATATTTATAATGATCTTATCTCTAGTTAAATTACCTATCTAATAAATAAATACAAATAGATTTGATTTAAGTGAGTGTATCCGGACCCTTGAACTCTCGTTTAATAACCAGTGCTTAAATCCGAGTTCGGTGGTTTGATTTCCCCATAAGAATTGATTGAATTGATTTATATTTATTGATTTGAGAATTAATTTAGCGAGAGATAAGATATATTTCACGTAGAATATAGGGTGTATATATATTTAATTGAATAAATAATTTTCCCATCCCAAAAAACCCATGCAAAGCTCTGTACCCAATCCAACATAAACGAAAGAAGTAAGGAAAACTGAATACTTGAATGAGATTTGACATACAAATACGTTTCTATTCAACTGATTTATTAACCTAAAATATACTCATCTTTGTTTGATAAGAATATATTAAAAACTTAAATTTTAAGAAGTATATCCTTTTTTTTTGCAATTTAAACGATTATAAAAATAAAGGGAATCGTTATTATAACTAATATTTATAATTATGAATTATTACTAAGGTACTTTGAACAACCTTCAAAACATAAGTAATTTTCAAAGAGAAATGCATGAATGTTCTTATTAAATATAAAGAAAGCTTATTGGCAGACACTAAACGCTTATTAGCGAATGATTTTGGAATCACTAAACTGAAAATGAAGTATATGAAGCATAAGTGCAAGATGATTGATGAACAGGGAATGAAATGTTCAATATTGGATTTTGTCGTCTCATAAAGCTAATTGAGTAATATAAATGATAAGTAGAAAGTGAAAAAAGATATTACAGAGAACTCATGTTCAAAATGTGTCTCATTTTACTTTGACAGCAAACTGATGAGCAGAAAATATATGCAAAATATAATTTAACAGGTAATTGATTTGATTGGAACAATAAATTACGAGATTTCAATCACATAGATAATAATAGTATTAAAAAAAAAAAAAAAAAAAAAGAAACACAATTTATCACATATGATCATTTTTCATTAAATAAAAAAATGATTTCTTAATCTATTGCTCATTCAGTCACCCACCTATACTACCTTAACTTCTAACACCCTAATCCAATCTTTCATACAAAACTGAACGAAGCAAAGCATCAAAAACTAAAAAGACAGTGATGGGAAGAGCTTAAAGTTGTTTAGGCTAGAATTTTGATCCTATGAATAATTTTGTTGCTCACAGGTTTGGTATAAAAAATTCCTAACATCAAGCACGTATACTTTAGAAATATAAGGTTAATTGGAAATTCCATGGTGCAAAAAGAACTTTACTTTACAATTTTGATTATGAAAATTCAAAAGATTTTAATTAAACAAAATATTTACTTCATCATATTTTTGCAAGAAAAAATCAAACAAATCTAGATAAAAACATTTATTTTATAACGTTTTTTAACCACAAATCATATAATTCATGGCATTTTATCAATGCAAAATCAAACTCTTTCAAGAAAAGACATACACTTCATTACATTGTTTTCATATAAAATAATATAAGTCATAACTTTTAACAAAAAAAAAAAAAATAAAAAGAAATGAAGAATTACCAATTTTCCTTACTAAATTTGGGCAGTGAAAGTTAAAGGTTTTCTAATTAAAACAAAGGTGGAGAGGGCCTCCTTAAGTACTTGATAAAAACCAAACTTAACAATGATCCAAAATTCTGATTTTGTCTTTTGTAAGGGTATAAAAAAACGCAGGACTAATGGAATTCGAAGCAATAAAATGGACAAACATAAACGATCAATGCAAAAAATGCTTTCAGTTAGGAGTTTCGTGAAGTTGCATGAAGGCATTTGCTTGGACAGCTTTTATACAAATAGAAAAACATTCTTTTAATATAGCGGTGTTTAAAACATTTTTTTTTTGCCTAAACCTATATGGTAAAACAAAAAGTATCTCTCATAGGATCCATTGACTTTAATTCAAATCAAAAATACTTTTGAAAGACTTTTACATTGTCATTTTCAAATATATTTAATACATCTTAGCTGATGAAGTAGTCTCTGGTAAAAATGCACCTAGCAATTGTTTCATATTATATTAATTTTACTGGCGGACTAAATTTCCCTAAATGGAACCAAAAGATTTATTGAACGATATGAGTTTTAATAAGCATTATTTTAAAGCGTTAACCTCAAATGAGTCAAAATAGCCAGTTGAAAGACGCTATTTTAAAAATATTGGATTGGAAACTTTTAGATTGCAATGGCAAGTTTTACCTAGTATTTAAATACGAAAAGATATTTTCAACAAATATTCTACTTTATCAAAGCTTTGACCAGAGAGAATCTTCACACTTTATTTTCGTCTAATTCAGAGGTACTATTGTCAGTTTCATTTATGCTTTTCTTAGGAATTTGTATTCTTTTTCCGAGACAATGGTTTTTTTTTGTAGGATCTGTTTTAGCTTCCACAACATTGTGTTCAACTTCATCTGATCCTTTAAGTTCTTCCTCCACGCTCATGCGTATTCCAATAGTGTGTTTAAGAACCACCAACTGAAATGTTAAAATGTTAAGCCAAACTTTTAAAAATTCTGAAGGATTTATTCAGTGCATAGCCACACTTTCATAAAAAAAATTATGAATTTTTAAAAGATTATAAAGTGATTAAGAAGGAATGATTTATACTGTTGGTGAACTTCCCCCACTGCAAAACTAGCTTAATTATTCACAACAGTTTAGAAGATACTTTGATCATAACCTATATCTGAGGATTGAAATAGCCCTCCATATCATGGAGTCTTCATGGATATTAAGGACCTACATTTTAAAACTTACACAAAGCGAACTTACAACGATAAATATCATACCACCACACCAAATTGTGATTGCTAATGATCCTGCGATATTGTAAGCGAGTAAGTTTCCATTACCACCTCTGAATATGCCGTTGCTATCGTCTGAGCCCTGTTCACCAGCAAAGAGGCCAGTAGCAATCATACCCCATAGACCTGCTCCCCAATGAACACCAAAGCAGCCCAATGGGTCATCCACATGTAATTTATCCAAAATATAGTTTACTAAAATTAAAACAGTTTCCAATTACTTATTATTTATAGTCTTATGCACTGATCAAATCATTCCGACCACAAGAATAAATGAGTTTTGATCATAATTTCAAGGCAAAGTTTTGCTATCAGATTCAAAATATTTTCTGAGTTGCAGGTCTCATGTTTTCTGAAATTTTAAAACCTGAATTCAAAACTTCAACATAACGATTAATATAAAAAAAATATTGGCTACGTTTCAATTATTTAATGAAACCGTAAAATTTTAATTTTAAACTAAAATAAAAAATACCATAAAATTAAAAGGGAAAATTTTCAATAATAATTATTTCAATAAACCTCACTATTGAAAGATACCAAAATATATTAATTAACATTCACAAGAATTAATATTCGCGGGTAAACACTATAATAATACTTTTTAGGAATATAATTTTTCATCAAACTTTTGAGAGAAAGTTTTGACTTCCCAATGTGTAACGTAACTGAAAAATTTTAAATGAAGAATATTGCCTTACTAAAGGCTTACGTGCTGTTAATAAATATCAATTTTATTTAATTTTTTAACAACTTTGCGGCGTTTTGAGAATTAACGGCTTCAACGGTATATATTATGTGAGAAATTTGACTATGGTTAATGACATTACTAAATTTTAACTTTATTTTTGGATTAGTTTTTAGAATATAATGCAAAAAATTTTAAATTAGAAAATTAGTTACTTACAAGTCAGTGCAATTATACTACCAATAAAACCAACAAAAAGTCCTTCCCAGGGTCTTATAACAGCACATGGTGCAGTTATTGCAACCAAACCACCTAGTAGACCAGAAATAAATTCTCCTATATCTAAGAAATATCCTCTTTTAAATACCATTACGCAAGAAAAGAGGACGGCAAATGCACCACCACCCATCGCTCCCAACATGGTCACAACTGATACTTTGCTTGCAACCTTCCATGCACCTTTAAAAAAAAAATCAAATTGTCTTATTAAAGTGCGACTATATCAAAAATTTTCTAATTTCAAGTTTTATTTTTCTTGCCTTCGCGAAACTGTTACGTTTACACAAAAGTTTTTTGTTATCTATCACCTTTTTAATTTGATTTATATTTCTAACATTTTTTTGAGTGTTTATGAATACAGATGGGATTGCAAAATAGGTTATTAAGGTGATTTTCTTAACGTTTGTCTGCAACAATTTGGTAAAATGGCGTAAGTTACGTATCGTTTATTTGCAGTAAAAATGCGCCCTGGCAAGAACAGAAGGTAAAACTTGAAAAAAATTCGTTGAATAAGCATATTTATTTCATGGTCATATTTAAGAAGAGAAACTAGATTTTATGGCTCCAAGTTAATTTTTTATGGAAAATTTCTCAATCTGCCCGTCCACATTTGATGGCAAGAAGTTTTAGAATGATTTATTCCGGAGATTTTTAAAAGATTTTTGAAATTAAATTTCAATGAAAAATTCGCACACTTTATTGAAGGAAGGGTTCTAAAACGTTTGACCGTAGCATAAAATGATAGTTCTAGTGGCATACTAATTATGAATGGAGATACATGTATAATTCATTAAGTTTTTAATTAACAAACCTCCTGTCATTGCAAAGGTAGACCCACAGTTAAATCCGATCCAGCCCCACCATAGAAAAAAAGTTCCTAAAACTGCGTTTGTTGGGCTTGCCATTACATAATCTATATTTTTTGTTTTATCGTATCGACCCACTCTTGGTCCTATAACCATTGCTGCAACTGTGGCAGAAATTCCTCCTGAAATATGCACTACGGATGACCCAGCGAAATCGAAAGCTCCATTTTTTGCCAACCAACCGTTGCTGTCCCACATCCAATGAGCTGGGAATACATAGATGAAACCGGTGTTTATTATGGCCAAAATTATGTATGATCGAAGTTTAACACGCTCAACAACCCCACCTGTAAAAAATATTTCAAATACTAATTCTGTGACACTCTGTGATATGCATGAATTAATTATCTGTTGTCAGGTATGAAATCAGCGACCTGTTTTACACTTGTAGCGAATAGCTAAACAGCATTTCATAAACAAGCATTTCATAAACAATTACGCAAAAATTCAAAATGGAAAATTACCATTTATTTTTTCATTACTGTAGTAAAGAATGAAGTTACCTTTTTCGGCTATTAGAAATAAGAAAATTTCTAGTTTTAAAATTCTGCCATTCAATAATTTTTTAAACCGAATAAATTAAAAATTGATAACTCAAATGATCCAAACAGATCAAAAATTTTGACCTGCCATTGACTTGAATTATGACAGATAAATATTTATGAGATTTATTGTAAACCAGGAAAAATGGGTCATGATACATTTCAAGACATCGAGTTTTGAGAGCTGAGAAAAAAGTCAAAGGAGATAGATTTCTCTCTCTTCCAACTCGAAAGATTCAAAATATACTATTAAAACGTCAAAACCTAATAAGACTGAGACAAGTTCTCTATTTCAGAGTTGAAAAAGGCCGTTTTAGATCCACCATTCAGACAGGGAAAAGAACTATTTCTCTAAAAACAAGATTTTATTGAAAGAAAAAAAATTTTTTTCAAGCGAAAATCCAAAGAGCAATAGATGTGGAGGATAAAAAATTTAAAGACATCGGATGCTTCAAAAATAGGTTTAGATGTAACATGGGGCGGAAAAAATACATAAGGAATAACCGTATAAGCATATTAAAACTATCAGCTATAAAATTAAAATTACTTACGTTTTTAAAATTCTGAAAGACAACTTCGATCCATTACAAAAAATGCAATGTAGTGAGTGGCCTAAAAATATTCATTAAAGAGGGCGAAGACCAAAAACATGTCTTTAGTAAAATTAGCAAAGAAAACATGAGAAATACTTTTCCAAGTCATTTGAATGTTCTGGCAGACCAGGAATCGCAAAAGAAATGAGAACCACAGACTTTTCTACAGATTGTCCCCCAAATAAGAATATGAAAGACTGGGTCAAAAGGTTGAGTAATTGAGACAATAGTGATACGTTGATCGGATATTTTATGAAATAAAATTATTTTTGAATGCATAAGCGAAGCACCCAGAAAGCAATTTGTGTTTATGAATGAAATATTAGAGATGATGTAATGCTCCCACCGAGCCTATTGATGTTTAAATCATCTTATTTTATATTTTAATCCATGGAAAACAGAATTGTTTATGATGTCAATTCTTATTGGTTTATGTACATTCTTTTGTTATAATAAATGAATCAACTTTTGAATATGTATTTTATTCCTGACTAGACCATGCTAAAATGTCGGTAACATCAAGTATAATGACTTTGACCAGCCTTTCATGTAGTTGGGTAATCGAAACAAGTATTAGATACTTTCATGAACACCAACAGAAAACGTCAGCAACAAATGAAAAAAAGTAATTCACGCTCCAAACGAATTTCCAGTGAATCACAACGAGCATAGAAAAAAAAAGAGAAGCATTCTGCGATCATATAAAAGCACACGAAATTTTTGAATACTGTAAAATTATTCAAGATACGAATTTTTTTATCTAAGTATGTATTTTAATGAGAAATATTCCTTCTTCATATGGTAGGACCAGGTTTTAATTAGCGGAATTAAATTTAACAATTGGAATGAGGAAAATAAAAAGAATTTTCTAATTTCGATTTCAGATTAAGCAGGCATTTTTAAGAAATGGTTTTATAAGGTGGATCTGTTTTTAAAATCAAATACTTCATAATTTTGAAGTTATTTTTTCTTTTCCATTCCCCAGACATATTCTAAAAGATATTTGTGGTAGTTGAATAATGGTTTGTTAGGCGTATCTTGTTTTAAACAGGGACACCACACTGGAATGATACTTATTGATCACTAAAAACCCTTTTGACAAAATCACAATAGATTTGCTTGTGAAATTGAAATGAATGCAGTTTTCAGAAAAAGAAGTTTTCTGGTACAAACTTTATCTTTTAAATAGGAAATAGTATAAGTCGATTAAAGTTATTAATATTAATATATATTAAATAAAATTATTTTAAAACTAGATTTCTTTAAAAAAGTTTTTAAAACCAGCTTTGAAACGTTCTTTGTGCAAAGCACCGATGCAACCCTATTCTAAATTTGCATGTTCTACCAGCTCTGAAAAGTGCAAAATATAAATGCATAAGATGTTGTTTAAATTTGTGAACAGTATCTTCATCAGTACTGAAGAAAAACTGTCTGCCTGTTTATATGAGAATGAATTAGTGCATATGTGATTAAATTCAGCAACAAGCCTGATTTAAATTACATGTCTAAAATCTTTCAAGTTTCTGAATATTGAAGAATATCTCTCCGTAACAACGCTTTAATGCTGGACACACCCTTTAGAAAATTCACCGCAGGAAATCAAAAGATCGTTTTCTATGATGTAATCTTTCTAATGAAGCAGAAAAAAAAAACTGAAAACTGCAAAGTATTTAAGCATGAGATAAAGAAAAAAATTATTAGCGCTTAATATAGGCAATTACATACTTTAAGGGAAAGAATGGAAATATTTTTGTGATAAACAAAGTTTTGTGTTGTATATCCTTGCTAACTTTTGGATTGTTTGATATTGAATTGTGATAATTTTTGTTTTTTCTTTGTTGTATATTTTTCAAAAAAAAAAAAATGTTTGTTTTGGAAAAATAAAAACTAACTAACTAACTAAAATTCCCCTTTGTTAATCCAATAGAAAGCCTGTCTGGTTTATTGGGAATCGAGACAGTACACTTATAAGTTTTCTCGGACAATTTTGTCTTTTTTTTTCTTTTATCTCTTATTGCATTGTATATAACTGCAATTTAATCGTATTTTTTCAAATTTTGAAATGATTTTTTTTTTATACCTGTTATTATCTTATCTACGTTTCGAGAGCAGTGGACCTTAGTCATAAATTTTTTTGATCACAAGTTTGAGAAAGCCTTACATCATAGTGAGTAGTTGTGATCATAAAAAGGTGTATACAGCATAAAACCAAGATTGTTGTTGTCTATGGTGATACTTGTAATATAATTTGCATTTCAGAGTAATGTAGAAACATAAATTTTTGGTCTAGAATCTGGAACACTATCATCAAAAGCGAGCTCCCGATGAATTCATCATAAATGTGTATGCTTTGTTACTTAACTGGCTATCTTTGTCTTTTATTGTAGGCCAAATCACTTTTCAAGAGATTATACAAGATGTTTTCAAAAACAAAATAAGGTTTTTAGAACTTTCTACAGAAATAGTTAGATTTCCCAATGGGTAAATGGCTTGTTGGGAAGGCCTAAGAGATTAATTTGCATAAACAAAAGGTTGTTCAGTAATTTCCTCGAAAACAAAAGGATTTCCAGTAAAAGCGTAAATTCAAGATTTTCAAAAGTGTGTTGCTTTGCTGGAAATCATAAATTCTAAGGAAAAAAGTTTATTTTCCCTCAACCATACCTTCCTGTTTAGTTAAAAACTGATATGTCGATTATCCTGATCCAGAGTTGGTTAACTTGAGAGTTGACCTTAAAACAATGCGCATTTTATTTCAACGAAATGATAATATTGACTTAGGCTTATCTTTTTCTGTGTGTTTTAGGCACCCGTATTTCTTTACTGTACCCCATTTTTATCCACTTAAATTATTGAACTACTATCCTTACTGTTTCTAATATTTCTTTTCAAGGTTCCCAGAGAATATGTTCTTGCTGGCAATATAAGTCCACAGTATTTAAAAATTTTCTTTTTAGGCTAAAGCTTTTTTGTTTCTACCAAAAGAAAATTATTATTATTGCAGGTAGAATCATTAATCATTGACATACTTTTGTTGGTCTTTTTTAATGCGGATGTTTAGAACATCTCATGTGTAAGTGTTTTTGTTTATTACCATTTTTTTGAAATTAAAATATTCTTTTAAATTTTCACAATGAATGAACCAGACATTGATGATGCGAAATGTGTATTGGGCAGGTATGAATGCTCTGATGGCAGTAGAACTACCGTTAGCGGCAAAAGCCTGAAAGCTCTACTTGAATTGGCAACTGAAAGAGATCTTGCTAATATTAAACATCACTTGTAAATCAAAGCATTAAACTTTCCTATTGCGACAGTTTATTTTCCTCATGGCCCTTACCGAAAGTTTGTGGACAGGATGTGACACAACCTCAGCTATCTATTCAATGGGGAACAAGAAAATGGTGGAAAAGACTCAATCTTCTCATGAACTACAAGAGTTTGCTGAGTGCATCAGCAGTTTCTGGCCAAGACAAGACATGTCTCGAGCTGGGAAAAGAGTTTTTGTGATCATGTCTCGTGAACAGAAATCAAACACTCTCACCAGATTGGGGTAATGTTCTTTGCTGGTTCATGCCGCTTGCAATGTCTTAACATTTATCTTAATTTTGTATGTAACCAGAAATTCCAATTTTTAAATTAAATTAATAAATCTTGAAATATTCTTTGTGACGCGGGGACAAAAATCTCAGTAAAAATGTCAAAAAATGTTCAAGGACAGTTTATTAATTTTTCTTATTAATGTGGAACTGGCAGCATGCATTCATATTCATTTATATTTTTCACATCAGCGTTCAAACTCTGTTCCTGAATACCCAACTTATTCTGAATATTGAACTCTTTTTTAACTTGATTATCTTTTAAGATAATCTATTTCAGTAACAGCAAGTTTTTTGAAATTATTACCAAAGAAAGCGTTTTACCAGAAAAATTACCACCAACATAAAGAGCAGCACACTATCACAGCCTACGCGTCCATTTACAAGTTGTTAACTGGGTAAAATCTGGAAATTCTAATCTGGATCAATTGCGTTGTTACTGGAAGTTAGAAGACTCAACTTTGTGTCCACTTATGACAGACATGCCTGTTGCTCCTGAAAACCGTCTGAAGTTTATTCGTTGTAAATGTAAACTCTCCAATCACCAGTCTGCCACAAATCAGTTTTCTTTTTGTCGATTTGGCCTAAAGTGCGTTCAATCCTACGGTTATTGCAGGGGAGATTCATGTCAAAATGTTGAGGTATTGTATTTAGTTTTTGGAACGAAAATAAATGTTATACATAATTTTTATTGTTCCTGACTGATGGAGCTGGAAAACTTTCTGGGGAAATAAATTTTGATAAAAAAACTCTGTCGGTAAAATCATGGTAATAAGAGATTCCACAAGGGATGATTAAGGTAAAATGTAAAATTTATTTAACTAACAGACTTTTTTTTTAGGAAAACGAAGAGATCAACGGTGATGATTTTGCCAACATTTTGAAATCTTAGGAGAACGCGATGATCTAATGACAGATAAACAATGAGACAACGTGGGCGTGTCTGTGTGCTTCGAAGGAAAAAATTTATTTTTATGTATACTTCTGAACACTCAGTTTACAAATTAAGAAGTGTTTTTGTGTTCTGATTGTTCAACATGACTACATGATTGAAACATTTTTTCTTTCTATCTCCATTTTCTGCATGGGAAGAAATTTTCACTAGCTATGTATATTTTTCCATCGATTTTTTAGGAGTTTGCATAAAATGTGGTAAAAGTCAGATTGGCAATCTGATGTACCATAACAGTAGAATAGTATAACCCTATCCATGCTGACGATCAGAAACAACTTACCTTTATTTTCGGATTTGTTAAAATAATACCTATTAAAAAATCGAAATGTCTCTAATATTTTCATTCAGTTTTCCAATTTTCAAACATAAAATGAGAAAAAAAATTAGAATTTTCAAAAAAATTTTCTTATACATCCTGTTTCAAGTTGAGTTATAAATATTTTCCCTAATTATACTTACCGGGCTTTTTTCTGGTAAATGTACATAAAATTGAGCTTCCAACGGACCAAATATAGCTATGACATATTTAGTTCTAGGTTTGTCCTTTTTTTAAGCTTCAACCAGTGGGCTATATAGGTTTTCAGCCTCATTGTGCTTGTATTTAAAAAACAACTCGTCGCGCTTTAAATCTGCTTCCATGGCGGCATCTCAAATGTTTTTTCATTTGAGATGCCACCAGTTTCTCAACCCCATGCGCTAAATTGCTAAAGGCTTGGTTTTGAGAGTGAATCGCATTTAACTTTTTATGCTGTGCGGCTATTAATTTTGGTTTTATATTAGTTGGTGCGTTACCTTTATCTACATTCGAATTTTCAACGTTCTCGTAATTTAAATCGTCCGTTCTATTTTAAACCTCGTCGGACAAATCTTCTTTAAATTCGAGTACAAATGATAGATTCGCCGATTCACCCGCTAAAATAAGCTCTTCATTCGTCTCCGAAAATAATTTTATTCTAGTATCCATACCATTTTGACGGTGAAAAACCACTCCCAGATTTGGCTCGATCATTGATTTTTCTCCAATCGCTATTTAAATAAGTATATTTTTTTCCTAACTTCGCTAGTAATCTATAGAGCTGTTTTTATGCAATAACTTCGTTTTTGCCATCTCTGAAGTTTTTTAACTCGTTTAATTTTTTAAGTTACTTCTTATTGAGTTTGGAATCGTGGATCTTCTTTGTGTGCAAGAAAACCAAGTTATTCAATGAATTCTTTAATGCTGAACACTCGGAGAAAGATGTGAATGAATTTTCATCCGAAGCAAATATTTTAGTAAAAGGTTTTCTTCCTCAGTTCATTTTCTACTCCGCACAGCCATATTTTTACTCTTTTTGAGACTGTTATAACTACTTCACTTGTATATCTTTGCAAACTAACATAAAAGTCCTTTTATAAACACAACACAAACAGTTTTGAGCAAAATCAGAATCATTAACGCACTTTACATGTACAAAAAATCTATAAGTATTATTTTGTTCATTCTAACATAAAACATGAAGCTAACAACAAGGCAAAGATTGCATTTTATTATGTTTAAGCAACTTTTAAGATTAAAGTGAAACAACGAAGAATTAATTTTCTTTTAAACGTTGTGGCTCATTTTCTTAACAGGAAAGCTATTCTGGAAATGACAGCTCGGCTGAATATACTTGGACTTCGCTGTATCACGCCAACCTCAAATTATTTCGCAGTTTTAGAGAGAAGAAAAATAATTTGAAACTTTATGGGAGAGCAGAGCTAATCCTGATTTTCAAAATTATTGGCTAATCGATTTTGTATGAGTGGAGAAAGTTTGGAGATGATTTTGGATTTAATTCTTTATAATTTAGAAAAAAGAGGCACAAATTTACGGAAAGCAACACCTATAGAAAAACTATAACAATATGGCACTTGTCTACTGAAAATTCATTCGGGGTTTCAGTAAAACATAACTTTCCACCCACAAACTCACTAATAGTGAGATCTCTTTGTATGGTCATTTGCATTTTGCCTGTTTGCATTTCTTATTTAAATAAGTACCTTGAAAATAAACCAGATAGTTCAGTCATATGACTGTTTGACTTCAGCCATAAACAACTGTAAATGTCTCGCGTGCGCGCTACAACTTTTGTCAATGATTAACAATTCATCAAGATCAAGAGCCCTCTTACGAACTTTGTCTGTAAGATGCTTTTCCCTTTTGAAACAGAACATCTATATCAGAGGACAATAAAAAAAATATGATAGAACATGGACATAAACTAGCTACCTTGCTTGATATATCGATAAAGTGTTTCTTAGACAAATAATGGCGCACAATTTCTGATTTTCCTTTTTACAAATACTAATATTAGGATTAGAAAAAAACAGGTTGTTATCAATTTTTAAACCTAACAGTTCAATTTCGTTTTTTGCAACAATCTTTTTACCGTAGATATATAAAGATAAATTTGTCGTCAGGCCTTTTTCTTAGCGACAAGGGAGTTTATAGAAAACCAAGTGCATATACGGGTTATTTCAGCTTTTAGTTTGCTAATAACTAAATCAACAGAAGGTATCGAAGCCATATATAGTGTTATCATCAGCAAAATTACATACTTCAGTTTCTTCAAGAAAAAGGAAATAATCATTTATAAA
>JAUZNK010052840.1:0-50201 GCA_035046665.1 Euphysa ruthae
TATATATATTTCAATGAATCAATGAATACACATGCTTTAAAAATTGCTTAGTCTAACAGAATAGAAATATTAGAAATTTAAAAGGTAAATATTGTGATATCTAACTGCTATTTTTTATTGATTTATTTACAAATTGTTACTCTAACTTTTAGCATTTTGATAAACTAGTTGTGAACAGCATTTAATAATGAATATTTGTCAAGCTTTCTCACCTTTTTGTCTATGCAGTATTACATACTGTATGTTTTTTTTCTTCACACGCATTTGTAGTCAAGGGTTCTGTTAATTTACTCTCGTTCACGTCAAAGGTCAAAAGTAGGTTTGATATCAATGTGTGTGCTGAAATCCATTTGATAAACTATCCTCCTCCTCATCGTTTTCAAATCAAACAATGCTCAAACAACCCTAAAGTGGGAATTTTGATTAACGTAAGCTAGCAATTTTGTTAGGAAATTCAATTGGAGATATATCATATGTCATATATCATGGTGCCAAGATGTGTTATATTATAAGGTGAATGATATCGCAAAGCTCATATGGGGATACAAGGTGTATGATTGTTACGTGGTGTATGAAAATGATGTCAAAATTTATATTTCTCATAGCCTTAATATCTCAATTCATGTTTGGTTGAACTAATACTAATTAATGAATGAGATTTACACAATGCCTCAGCCTGTTATTTTAAAAGCAGTTATCTCAGCACTTCAAAACACGCATTAGATAAAGAATGTTGTCAATTGGTACTGAAAGGAAATACAAATATGTCAAGCTGTAAAATGGAAAACTACCTCAGTCTAATACCTAGTATAATTATTTTTTTAAATTTGGTTATATTTTTAACTAAAATGTTTCAAAACAATGTAAACAAACAAAAATCATAACTATAATATGGATTTTATCACAAATATACTAAAGCAACACCCCTATTATTTTTTAGATATATCGATTGAGAGGAAAAATTTAAAGTAAGTATTTTTTTTACAATGCTCTAATCTAATCTGCCATGAATGATTCTTATTCGTAAATTTTATTGAAGGAGTTTTTCTGAAATGTTAGTGTTGCTTTTAGAGGGGTGATTCTTGCAGTTGCATTTGGAATTTTTAGTAGTATTATAGTATATATTATATTATATATTAAACTTTTAAAAAGTTGTATTAAATTCTTACAAAGAGGCATAGTTATCACTCCAAAATTTCCAAAAAATGACTTGTGTTCCCAGCATGTTTTTAAAACCACAATTATTGTATTATTAGTGCTATAGTCTAGCTGATTATCAAAAATTGCATTAACAAATGTGATAATTTGATGATAATAATTGTCTATTAAGTTTAATTGTTTTAACACATCAAAAATTGCTATCAGAAAATCATATGACAAATAATTTAAATTCCTGCATCTTATAAAGATTTTGGTTTTTGCTACACTGGGAACACAATAGCTGTGTAAAATATATTTTGTATTTCTAGGAGCATGCTAGTTGATGATTTGTTCAAGACAGCAGATTTAATTGTTGACTCAAAGCTCTTTGTTGCAAAATTTTCTTTTGAAAGGCTTTTACTTGGAGTGCATAGCAGAGGTTTGTTAAAAATTTTAAAGCAAAAAAAAAAAGAAACGATAGATTTGTGTTAGATTTTATTTTTAAAGAATAATTCAATTCAGAGGTATTTTTACTTCACAGGGAATAATACAGAGAGGTTGTTGGTGGTTGCCAGATAAATTAACTAGATTTGCCTAACATTCAGCTGAGGGTCTGGAGGCGTGTTGTAAATGCCTCTTGTGGGGCTACCACTTTTAAGGTCTCCATGTTGCTTAAACTAGCTGAAAACTGTTTACTTTTTTCATTTTTTGTGCAAATCTTTCTTTCATTTTCTATTGAAAATAAACCATGACCTTTTACCTAAAGTCTCATATGATTTCCGATTTCAGAAAAGCAGCAGTTTTTTTAACTAGCGATGGTCATTCTACCAACTTTTTTATTCCTCTTTATTTTGGAGAATAATGACTCTGGGAGAGGCACGCATTCCAACACCTAACACGCTCTTAAAAGTTTTGAATTCACTTGAAACACTGCGCATATTGTCTTTTTATATTCAAAATGAGGACTATTTTGGTTTAACTTTTATGTTTGTTTTACTTCCCAATAAAGTCCAAGATTTTAAAAGTTACAACCACAAGTGGCAAGATAAAGATAGCAATTATGTTATATCTTGTTGTGTCAGAAACATCATTTATGAAAAAGTATCAAAATATTTTTTAGAAATTATGCATGTAATAAAACTTAAATATGAAAAATTTCTAGAAATAATTCTGATGTAATAGAATATTTAGCTCTCGTCTACTGATCTAATTTAAATTTCGTTGTTGTTTTATTGTTTTTTCCCATCAATGATACTTAGGTTTAAAATTACTGCTAATTTTTTGGAAGTATAGTTAAATTATTTACATAGTACAAAAGAAGAGAACAGTAAGTGCTTTTTATTATAATTAAATTCGAGACAAAAATCACACTGTCTAATTGTTTTACCAATATATTATAAAAATAGTGTAGAGTTTTTGATGAAGTAGAAAGATTTATTAGCTGTGTAATTTAATGCTTTAAAGGCTATAGATGTATAATTATAGAAGTAAAAATATTAATAAATAGATAAAAATATTAAAATAAAGATATATTTTGTTTTAACTAAAATTTTATGTCATAAAAACCACCAGTGTGATTTTTATTACAATGGTGAAGCAAAAAAGTTTATTGAAACTTTAATCAATGGTACTAACGGTTTAGTTAGATGAGTAATGATAAATCAGGACAAGGTTGTGGGATATTTATCATCAGTGTTTAATAGCCACTGCTGCTGATAATCCCCGACTCCAGTGTTTTTGGGTTTTATTGGTTTAACTGTCTCCCTTACTGCTCAAGAATCTACACCAATAAATTGTTTATTTATTTTGGTTTTCGTTTCAAGAAATAACTAGAATATTTTTTTGGAAAGCCAAAAAAAATTTTCAATGCATTTTGTCTAAGATTATCTTGAATCATTTATTTTTAGGTAATCCTGTGTTAGAGCCATATTTTTTCTTAGTCATTGCATAAGTGATGCTTTCTCTTTATGACTAATTCCACTTGTTTTTTATAACTTTTGGCATTTCAATTTAATTCTTTAATATTGTGATATTATTTAGGTAGTGAGCTTTTAATAAGCAGTCCTTTGTTATTGGCTTCATTATAAAAACAGTATAGGGATAAAAATAGCGGCTGAGAAATGTTACTTTGAGAACACAGGCATTGTCAATTGAAAAAAACTTATAATTTAAACAAATAATTGGTTTTAATAAAATTTTGCGCTGTATTATAATTTCATTAGATTCAAATTTTTTGCGACATATAATATTTCTTTTATGAAATCATTTGAAGAACATGAACCATTAAATAAAATGAAGAATGAAATTTTTTGTCTTTATTTCCTTTGAGTTTAGATATTTGCCAATTGGGTGACCTCGGTCGAAAAGGTTAGCCCCTGACTTTCAAGATATTGTTTAGACAGGATTTTATTCACAGATGTACAGAAATTAAAAACTTCACGAATAAATCCAATCAAGTCGATCTTTTGGTGGATTTATTTTGTACTCTTTTAAGTTGAATCTTTTTTAGTGTAGACAGTCAGTGAGAAAAGATAAAAGCAATAACAAATAATTTTGTGAAAGCAGAGTCAAAAACATTTTTTTTTTCTAAGAAGAAAGAAATAATTAATGATTAATGTCTTTATCAAACAGCCTTAGACCAAAATTGGCTTGCCTAGGGAACTGAATTTGATTCACAAATTTTTTGTATTGACTGATATTCAATATGTCAATATATAGTTTGTTTGGCCTAAAAATTGTTTTCCGAATCAGTTCATAACTATAGCTAAAATTTTTGAAAAAGATAGAGAACCATGAACCATAAAGGATACATAACGTCATCTGCTAAAAGCTCTCATTCAATTTTGGGTTGAAGGATTTTTTTTGCCAATGTTCTTTAAAAAGTCTTTTTAATAATATTGAGTTGGTTTAAAATTTTGAATGAATTTAGAAGTTTTCAGGATGTATATCGATTTATTTTCATAAATATCCAGCTTAATAACTCAGCTTTTATTCTTAGACATCCTTTGTTTTTGTTCTTAAGTTAAGCTGGGATAGTCTTTATTTTTTAGGTAGATGTGTTGCAGAACTTCAAATAGTTGGTGTTGAATGTGAGTTGGTTAAGAGACCGTTTGATCTTTCTTCATCATTTGTTGTCAAATCTGTTCTCCTCATTGATGCAATGCAACCGTTTGGTAAAGAATATGAGTTGCTTGTTAGTTCGAAGGCTGCAAATACTCCTGAAGATTGTAAGATATTTATGTACTTTGAACCTTGTATTACCGTAGACTCTAAATTAACCTAAAGAGGAAATGGAAAGTAGCGTGTTATATTTAAAAGTATTTGGAAAAAATTTTCAACTTAAAATATTGAGTTTTAGTTCACATGAAATAAAATAAAGAAAAGATAAAAAATACAAAGCTTTGAGCGTAAGAAAGATTTAAAACAATAAAATACTACAACTTAAGGAAATCTGTAATGCGAGGTTGCTGCTTTTTATTCCAACAACAATTTTAACAGTTTCTCATTTATTCTCCATCGTCTTGAAAGAGAAAACGTCATATAGAATTTTAAAAGCATGATGAATGTCATTTTTCTTGATAGTGAATTTTCTAAATCTGTGTATTTTTTCTTGTTTTCTTTATCATCTGTTTCATCTTTTCTTCCTTTTTTTAATTTTTGAATCAGTCGCTTTCTGAAAGGCTAAAAGCCACAACTAGGCAGAAAACTAAAATAGATAAAGTTAAAGCAGGTCTTACACAAATTCAGAAAGGTATTGATTGACATTAGCCTTAAAGGATTGGAGATCATAATCCGAAGGAAAGCAATTAGAAGGCAGAGAGTTCAACAAACAAGCAGTATGTGGAAAGAAGCTTAATGAATAACAGCTTATGTGAAATTTAGGTATTTGTACTGTTAAAGATGAGTAGCAAATGAAAGTCTTGAGATCCTTGAGAAAGTCTGTCTTAAGTGGAAATTCAGATGTGCTTCCTGAATCATCAAGAGTGTTGTTACTGCTGAACAGCGTAGCAAATAGTTCTGTCTTTGCTGGAGAAGCCAATGATGCTTGAATGTGGTTTCACTTGATACTTTTGAAAGAGAATATAGGCATTGGTGCCAACATGAAGTAAAGAAGTAATTTTTTTACCATATTCCTCTGTATCAAGTTTGAAGATGTTTTCAAATGGAATATCATGGAGTAGATCACAAAAACTTTCCCAATATCCATGGTGATAGGAAAACAATTTCCTATGGATAGGTGGCTCTTGATGAAGGTTCTATGAAAAGAACAGATCCAGTGGAGAAGGTACTTGATTTTCACGATCAGGAATATGAATTGGAGTATCGATTATGAATTATGAGAGCCTTGTCAATATTCTCAAAAATGAAGTTTTTACATTGTTGGACTGTGTAGAAGGAGAACAGTATAATAAGAAAAGATAACTGGTCGGCTGTAGAAGAGATAGACGAAAACAAGTGTACAATTCATCAGAATTTTCTAGACAGATTTTTCAAGTTACAGGTAGGTTTTTACAGATAAAGATGCCAAGGTCATGCATGTGATTGGTGGGAAGGTAACCAGGTTCACTAAAGTCATAAAAACTTATGGAAGTATCAAGATTTTCTTCACAAATTACCAAGATTTCAGGTGATAGGCTGGAAAGAAAAAAATACCACAAATGTTGGTGAATGAAAAAGATACAGGTTTGAATGATGTGTCACAGCCTAATTTAGGTTTAATAATAATTATCATATAACACTGTGTTTAAAAGAAGTCTTGCTGCTTTGTTTGAATAACTTTTACAGAAAGACAGATTAGTCTATTATTTTTCCTATCAATTATGAACCTTTTGCCGTAGCAAAAGCAGTGTTGTGGCATCAGAGAAGCGAGCTTTTACAGATGCAGGGTCATCCTCCATGCTCAACTTGGCACTACAGATGCAACAAGATCTAACAATGTTGACGGAGCAGCTTCTCTAAATAGCTAGCAAAGAATTTGAGCTCCTTTCTACCTGTGATAAATCAGGAAACTACTATCTTCGGATCCTCATCAGAGACAGCTAACAAGCATTAAGCCGATATGAGCATCCTATACCTATCAGACAAACAAAGATGGTAATATAATATTTGTTGCCTTAGAGCAGATATAGCAATGCAGACAAAACTACATCCATACTGAGGACAAAGAAGTGGTACAAGCTGCAGTAAACAAAATCATTGCTTTTAAGATCAATTCAGCAAAACCCTATGCATAAGGGTTAGAATTTGAATGATTATGATTGGACCAAACTGACTTTCTTTTTAAAGTTGTTCTTCCTAACAACAAACCACAAAGAAAAATCAATTCTATGTAATCAAAAAGCTATTCATCGCAATGTTTCTGAAGTTCGTACAACATGGTAATAGTTACTGGGAGTAACAGGATATTTGCAGTTAGTTTAGCCAATAGATATATCAATATATTTGCTTGATAATATATACCAATATTCACGATTGCCACAATCTGTGATTTAGGAAAAGCAATAATTAAAATGGCAATTGTTTCCTGAATTGCAAATTTCCTATCAATTTGCTTCGTCAATTTAGTAAATAAATCTCTATCTATCCAGATCTTTTTGATAGCTGTAAAACAATGTGGTTTGACTGACTATCCATTCACAAACATGGGTAGCTTATTCCCTGTAGCATTGCCAACAGTCTGTCGGTTCAGGTATACTTTACAATATTTTCCACTTCTGTAACACTTACCTTTGTAGCACAAAAACCCATCATCAATACCCATCATCATTATAAATATCCTTTAGCTTATGTTTTCAAAAAAAAATTTGGTGTAAATATGTTTCCTTTTAACTTGCTGTCATTTCTGGCATTAGAGCATTTTCTTCTTCCAAAACAGCTTAAAAAGTGATGTTTTCCTATGCCTTTTCTTATAATATTCCTTTTGACAGTAATTTTATTTGAGTATGCTTTCTTAAACCAGGCGAAGGCTGCTTCATCTTTTTAATCACTCTTTTTTAACTTTTTCCATTTTATGATTGTGAAGATTTGTAGGTCCCATGCAAGTTTAAACTTGTTAGTCAAAGCAGTTTATCAAGATATTGCACAATATTAGATACTCAAGAATAGTCTAATAAATTAAATAATCAATATAAACGTAATTTAATCCTTTAAAGGTAAGAGAGTTTGGATTATTTAATAATTCACAATGTTAAGTTTTCTCAAATTAGGGCTACCCTTCAGTAATTACTTTTTTAATCATCACTTTATGTAATAAGCGTCAACTTCCCTTGAAAACAAAGATTTTAAATATTTTATGCATTTTCCACCACCTTTTTATTCCATTATTAGTTTCTTTTTTAAGTCAATGTTCATCAACTTATCTCTTTTGATTTGGCAATAGAAATAAAGAAACTACTACACCACTTCATATTTCTTTAATAGCTAAGAAGTCATGTTTCTACTGGGAAATGATATTAAGGTTGTTGTCAATTCATTGTTAACAATTTATTAGTTGAGGTTACAGAAAAGACATCTAATCTTACTGAAGTGACTATGTTATATTATATTCAGATCTTATGCCCAGCATATAATCATGGAAAATGGGTGTTTATTCTCAGCAATATGAAATAAGATAAAATAAATTTACAACTGTAATGATCATTTTTTTTTTTTTTTTGCAGAAAGTTTGTGAAATAAAAATCTAATTGCCTCCTTCAATTAAGTACCTGTCTAAACAACACTCTCACGGTTTTATTAAAATGAGAGTGTATTAAGCGTACAATTGTGTTTATAATGTTGCAGATATCTATAACTGTATCTATAATAAGGCTGAAATTTGACAACTTTGTTTAGTTATGTCTAATGTATATTTTGAAATTTGAATTTTATTTGCTTTTTTGACATTCAAAGGCGAAATATTGTTAATTTTCAGTTATTGTTATAGCAACTGCTATTTTTTTCAGATAATTGTGATAATGACGTACTGATGTTAGTAACTTACCAACAGATTGATGCTGACTGCCCCTCCCTTGAAGATAATATTCCTGTAAAAGTTGTATCTGTATCTGTAAATTCATTACATATCAATGGTATTTTTTTTTTATATGTAATAATAGTTTTTTTATCAAAACTTTGATTTGTCTTGAAAATGAAATAAGATCACTGTTTATACCAATGTAGAGATGATAGAAATAAAAATTATTTTGTTACAGTAATGAGACTAATGCAGTTCTATTTGACTGACTTACACGTCGTTTGGGTGAAATTATATTCAAATTTAAAATTAGGTAAGGAAATGCAAAGATCTTTTTTTTTACAATATTGATATGGGCACCTGAGCTGGTTGCTTTTAGCTTTTGTTTGTTAATATTTTTTTTTTTTCTAAATGCGTGTCTTTCAAGATGGTCATCTTATTCAATGCACGAATACTTTATCTTCTTGAAATATATTACCAATTATGACTATTCACAAATAATATCAAGTTGTTTTGTGTATATGTTTAGGCAACATGGAGACAATAGTTGAATTAACAAACGTAATCAATCAAGTACTTCCAAGTGGACACAATAAATCATTTCCTAAATATCAAGTAGAAGAATCCAAATCACCGGTGACTTTTTTTACTTAAAAGTTTGAAAATTCTTTAGAAGAGAAGGTAGGATGTGGCCGTGACTTGATAGAATATAGAGAAATTAATGATCTATTTAAGATGGATTTTAACTTTTATATTGGCTTGAATTTTTAAAATACCAATAAGATTAAAAAAGCAATATTAGTAATAAAAGTGCGTTTTAATATTATTTCGAATAGAAAGAACAAAAATTAGAATTGCATTTTATTTTACACATGGAAAATCTTTTGGTGTACTATAAATTGACCTATGTCTGTCTGTCTGCCAAGTCCAGCCCTCAAAGTTTAGGAAAAAGTGCCTTAGCAAAAGTTTACGGAGGCATATTATAAATTTTGTTTTGGAAAATTTCGACAGTTCCGTAGATTTAGAAATGGTTTGGCTGCTGTGGAAAGTTTCAAAACATTGGAAAAAATGGCTAACAAAAAACTGCTCTGGCAATTTTTTTGCTGATGTTATTAATAATTACCTTGGTAAATTGTGAGGGCTGCCAGTCATTTATCTTAAAAACCGTTTTTCTAAAATTTTGCACGAAGACATTGAACCATAATTCGAGAACACTAACAATTTGAGATTTTTAATTTTAAATTGAAAAAAATTTTGTTTTTCAATGCTGCCTGAAATATGCTAAGTTATGGCCATTTTAGGCCTAAAATTTTAAAATTTTCCGCGAAATCTTTTTATCAACTTTTTTTGAAAGTTTTTTTGAAGTTAAAGGGCCATCAGAGAAAACTTATTTTCATGTCAAAAAATCTGGTTTGGTGTCTTGGCCCAATTTATAACCCCAAAACATTAGATATCAGTGTTTTGACCTTTCTCAAAAAGTTATGTTCTAATTCTAATTCTGAATTTTTTTATTAAGAAATATTGTTAATAATAAATTAGGTTTGTTAGCCATTTTGAAATTGTTACCAGACCAAGTCTCTAGGAACCCAAAACAATGTGATTTTTCGGTCTAAAAACAATATTAAAAAGCATTTTGTATTTTCGTCATTTTTAATTTCACCATTTTATCACGTTAAAGGACATTACAGTGAAATTTTCACCGTCTACGTTCACCTGCTGAAAGCTATCGTTTTCTGGGCCTGCGATTCAAAATTTGTAGAGTTTAGTGATGAAATTTTTTTTCTTAAAATTCCTTTGGTGTATTTGCTGTTTTAATATTTCTTTTAGAAATTAGATGATGAATTTGATGGTATCTTGGATGTTGATACGAACAAGTTACAGATTAGTACTGACTTTCGTGAATTAAACATTTTGTTAGTTCGAACAATATTGACAAACGAAGGACTTAAAGCTCCTCTCAAAATAGCACAAATTACTCTTCAAGGACTTGAGCTTTCCTCGTGGATTGGTATTAAAAAAACTTCTGGTTCATTGAGATGCCTGATTATAAAAGACCTCTCACCAAGTTTATTACCACATAAATATATTTTTAACATCGGAGAAGTGCAAACAATTTTTCCCAGTCCTGATGATCTGAAATGTGCAATTACGTTTAATTACCAGGCCACAGATACAGCAAAAAATATTGATATCCAAATGGCTTCTGCTTATTATGTACACAATCCAATATTTTTGAATGAAATCTCACTTTGTGCAGGTGACTATAAACAATATGCATTCAATTTAGCATCTTCCCTTCAAACTGCAGCTACAGACATGGCAAAAACAATTGTTGTACGTAGAAAATACGACTCTGTATCACATGATGACATTCTATGTGCAAGAGAAGATTCAGTTATTTTTGAAGATGAAGATTTTGAATTTTCAAAATCTGAAAATAATGAGATTAAGGTGCTTGTGGAGGCTGCTATTGAAACTCCTGTGGTAATGCTGCCAAAGGATGACGTTGGGGTGGAAATTATTGTTGCATATCTTGGAAAAATTTCAGTAAAAAATAGTTATTTGTCACAAATTTTGCGTTCAGATAATGTTATGATTAAAACTGAAAATTGCGATATAGATAGAGTGCTGTTACAGATTCAACGAATTAATCTTTCTTCTATTAATATTCCTATTGAGTCGTTAGAGAAAATTAAAACTAACCAGTCGTATTTGTCAAAGATGTTACACACATACGCCCAAACACAGATTGTTCATAATACTGATTTATATTTACGTATTGATCGTTACTCTCATGATGTACTGCCACAGCGTTTCGATATTGAAGCAAAAATTAACTCTCAATTGAAAATGTTTTTATCAGTTCCTATGTATCAGCAGATTTTGTCATCATTACAATTTGCATATAAAATGCCAAAAAATGCTCAACCAATAATACCTACCTCACCTTCGGTTGATAGTAGCAATGATTTAAATAGGTAAAATATTTTTATTAAGTCTCATTAAGTCACAGAGATTTTTCACTTTATTTCTCTGTCAAAATAGAGAATTTTTACTTCGTTTCTAACCACCCCAACGTTTTCAAAAATCAGTGTTTAATTCACTTTTATTCTTATAGAAAAGCAGTAATTTATTTAATGGTCTTTTGTGAAGATGCAATACAGTCTGTGCTATTTCTTTGCATCTTAAGATATTTTGGTTTTTTTACTGGCTTCTATTAGCTGAAGGAAGATGCTTGACAAAGAATACTAGGATAAATCACAAAGGGACGGGCGTTTATTTAGCGGGGTGGTATTGAGACCTGTTTTAATTAAATTTTTTTGCATTATTTGTAATTTTTATTTTTGTAATTTCAGACTCTCATATGAAAACAACAACAACTTTGCAGGAGAGTTCTTAAAAGTTTGAATTGTTTTATAAGTTCAATAAATTGCATTAAATACCTATAAATTTAATTAATTTAATCATTGCGATGAGGTGTATATATAAGAGGATGCGAAAAAGCCATGTTGTAAGAAGTAGGGGTCATTTTGAGAGGTCGGACATGGTAGCTCAAATATTTCATATGGCGCCAAAATTTTATCATCAATTGATAAGTAATAGTTGAAAAGATTTCATTCAATATATCTTATAAGAATATATTTTTAAATCACTTACTTTCAAAGCCAAAATCCACTTCTAGGCAGAAAGCTAAAACAACAGATAAAGATAAAACATGTCGTTGGCAAACTGAGAAAGATATAGGTAGACTTAAAAGATTGGAGACCATAATCTAAAGGAAAGCAATCAGAAGGCAGAGAGTTCCACAATCAGTTCTTTGAAAGAAGCTTGATGAATAAAAGATTTTTTTGAAATTTAGGGATCTGTACCGTTAAAGGATGAGTAGCAGATGAAAGCTTTGTGGTTCTTAAGAATGTCTTAAGTGAAGGTGTTACTTTCAATTTATCAAAACAGTGACCATGGAAATATTTATAGAAATGGAAAGGAATCTACATTTTGGTGATGGGAAAGTCATTGAAGATTCAAATAAAGATCAGGATCAACAAGGTAAGACTTTCTGAATTCGATGAGAACGATGTAAACATACAGCAGAGGCTCCGGCAAAAATGGCAAATGTCAAAGATCATACATGTCGAATTGTAGCCTTATAGGTATAAAGTACACTCTAAGATGGAAGAAAGTGTGGCACCCGGAATAGAAATCCAACCTTTAATCACAGCAGATTTTACAATGGATTCATTGTAAAAACTCCAGCAGAAGTTATTTGTGAACATCATTAGGCCAACCAAATTTGCATAGATTCACTGAGTCTACTTTTATCCATCAGCACATATGAAAGAAAAGGTGCCAAAGGCAGTTTATGGAAAGAAGCTTCATTTTTAATGAATTAAATGACACCAACCAATTCTCTTTCCATTCAACAACAGTGCAAAGATCATCTTCCAAATCAGCTGTCACTCCAACCTTTTTAAAAGTATTGTTTTTCTTCCCTAAAGATGTGTACAAAATATGCATAGTGAGATTGCAAAGAATGCTATCAGGCAGATCATTAATAAAAATTAGAAATAGAGTAGGTCTTATAACAGAACCTTGAGGGACACCAGAATTTACAAAGTAACAATTTGAAGAGTAGCCATGGAGGAACACCTTCATTTCTATGTCTGACAAAAATCACTTAATAGATATGACTTCATCTTATTGAGAAATCTCATTTTCCACACCTTGGTGAATACCTTGGAAATGTCGTTGTAATCGCCCTGGATGTACGGCAAAGATCAAGAAATTGATAGACACACTCACATAAGAGAGTCGGGGCATCAGCACTTACCAAAACAAAGAATATACTGATGATCGAAAAACATATTGAGTGACTCAAGTGATGAGTAACTCTTGAGTTCATAAATGATTTAGACCTTACTTATGATTGAATTGAGATAAGGTCAATCTTCAAAATATTTGAATACTGGGACAACAGATGCCAACTTCCATATTTCCTCATAGGTAAACCTGGTAAACATCAAGTTTTCTTTTTTAAAGACTTATGAAAATACTGTGTTTCTTATTTTGATTGTCTTAATTGAGTGCGCTGAAGAAGGCAAAAATAATAGTTGCGATGAGCAATTACTGTCACAATTTCTTGAGGAAACCATGGGGCTTTACTGTGGACTGTAGACATTGACATCGATGCTATTGTGGAGCCAAGAAGCAATTTTCTTAGCACATTCCTCTTTATCAAGTTTGAAGATGTGTTTGATTGAAATATCACAGGTTAGATCATAAAAGCTGTTCCAGTCATTGTGGTGATAGGTAAACAATTTCTTAGGTGACTCATGGGAAGAGGTGGTGTTATAGTTGATTTGAACGTTAACCACTGTGTGATATGAATATCTTAGAGCTCTAGAGACAGATGTTTTGCAGGTATCAAGATTCAGTGAAAGAAATAGATCAAGTAGAGAAGGTCACGATCTATAAGATGAGTTGGAGAATCGACTAGTTGAGTTTATGACTGAGATATGTTGAAGTTGTAGGTATCAATATCATAAATGCTAGGTGTTCTAGAGAAAGGTAGCCAGTCAGTGTGGTGGATGTTGGAGTCCCCAAAGACAGAGATTTTTTCAGATGGGTTGATTACACTAGGACTGTGTAGAAAGAGTTTGGTAAAATATAACTGGTTGTCTGCATAACATTTAGACTTAAACAAATGTTTAATTTATCAGGGTTTTCAAAAGAGATTTTCATAAGATACAGGAAGATTGTCACCGACTAAGTTTCCATAGCCATTCATGTGAAAAAGCAAGTCCTTGTGGTTGATAGAAATGTAACCAGGTAAACTAAAATCTGATAAAATTATGGAAGGATCAAGGTTTGTTTCACAAATTGCGAAGATGTCAGGAGATGAACTAGAGAGAAAAAATTCCACATGAGGAAAATTACTGCGAAGACCATTAATACTGGTAATCGAAAGAGATAACGATTTGGCTGATGTGTCATAGGTTTATTAACAATTAACATTGGGTTTAAGATAAGTCCTACAGCCTTGTTTGAATAATAATTTATTGAAAATCAGTTCAGTGTGTTGCATTGCTTGTCTGTTATGAGCCTTTTGCCTAAGAAAAAGCAGTGTTGTGAGCCGTAAAAAATACAGGGTCACCCTCCAAGCTTAAGTTGGCACTACAACTGCAACACCATTTAACAACTTGTTAGCGAAGAGTTTGGGCTCTTTTCTATCAATGGGCAATGCAGCAAACTACTATCTCGGGACCCTCACCAAAGACAACTAACAAGCGTTAAACCTAAATGAGCATCATATACTCATCAAACAAGTCAATAGGTATTTATAGACTGATATTTGTCGCACTTTAGAAGATTTGGTAAGTAATACAGTAGGTGAATAAGTGGTACAATATCGGATGGTATACTCTACCTACCCCTGAAGACAATCATTGGTTTGCCAACTGGTGCTTTTCTTTCCAGAGATTGCCATCCAAGAAGAAGAAGTTTTCCTCCCCGTGAGCCAACCCCACTAGATGCCAATCAAATATTTACAATGTATAAAGGGAAATTTTGCTTAGCAATAGAAAAAATTAGTCAATTCTTTACAGAAGTGGAATTTACAGTTGCTGCATCATGTGCTGTTAAGAAAATTTGAAAATATCAAAGAATGGAGATACAATAAAGGATAGTCGAACAGAAAATGTGTAATGTAATCTGCTGAAACTTAATAAAAGCAGCGTAATAGAAATTAATCTAGGTAGTATAACTTCCTAATGAATTGATGTTTCTTGAGAAATTTTGAAAGCTTGTTTTTGGATTAAGGTAAGGTAATGTTTAGTACATGGCCTCATACATTGATGTTTATAGGTTTTAATTCACATCTTTATTATTTATTATACATTATCTTTGTTTAGGTTTTCTGAAATGCACTCATCTAAAGTTGATGAAGACTATGAAGATGTAGTAATAGATATAAATGTGGCATTTGAAATTCCTCGATTGCTGATTGAACTTCATGGCGCTATTGATGGAATATCTCATGGCTTTGTTAACATTGATCTGGAATATTTTCAATGTATATATACAAAACAGCAGTTACAGAATGAAACCTTAAAGATCACAATACAGCAGTTTACTATCGAAGATCTGCTTTATAAAAAACTTGATAAATACAAATACCTTGTATCTTCAGCAAAAAGTAATTTCTTTTCTTTGAATTTGCAGTATCCTTTTTTTTTTGTTTTTGTGTTGGCAATGCAGAAGTTCCCATATTTTTAAATAATGGCTGAGTTCAGGGCATATCTGAAAGCAGTATAAACTGTTTTTTTTAGAAAGTCAAAAAAATTTAGAATGTAGAGAGTTATATGAAAATATTTAACAAGAAACCATCAACTATCGTAACTTGTTCTGTCTAGATAAGGTCAAAATAAATTAAACCATTTCAAAAATGCGTTGTCCATTTGGATTTTGTGATTGGTACACAAAACAGATGTATAATTTATTTGAACTGAGTAATATCCAACTAAATAAATGACATATATTAATTCGATATTTATTGGAAGTTAAAACTTCTTTGATTTTTTAGAAATCTATAAATTTACTTGTATGTGTGCACTTGTGTGGGTCTCTCTCACATATTTTTCTAACAAAATATCCTATCAATTCTAATGTAAATCATAAAAGAAAAATCTGGGGGTGCCCTGGTACAAGACTTATTTAACCTCTTGTTAACATCTATAGCATTTTGAAACTGTCCTTGGGGTTACTTGATTATAAAAGACATTGTTTAGTCTTCTTGGGAAGTTGAATTTCATGTTCCTTTCTGTCTTTTTTAAACTAAATTAAAGCAAGTTATCATGTTGTCAATATTTTAAAATTGACTATAGTTTATTTTTTGTGTTTTTACTAAGTTAAGTGGCTATAGAAGATATCACTTGGCCCTGATATCAGCATATATTGAAAATTTTTACTTCCTTGTAACAAATTGTTAGTTATACTTTTTTAACCCAGCAAAAATTTACATTTGTGGACTATTTCTTAAGTTTAATGGTGCGTTTCTTTTTTCAAGAAATTTGAAGCTTGTGTTCTTTTATTACAAGGCATTTTGTTTTGTTTTTTAGAAAAATGTTTACGTACGTCAGAAAACATAAGCTTTTCATGTCCAACAGATTTTGGATACAATAAAGTACAATCACTTTCAAAATCATTACCAAATTTATTTCATGGATTCTCCAAGGAAGATGAAACTCGCATTGAATCAGTCATATCAGAAACTCATCATAATCGCAATCATGAAGGTCCATTAATACAAGTGGAAATAATGTTTAAACATAATGATGTTGATAAAAGAAAAGTATGCTTTATTTGTTTTGTATATTTCATCATAGTATCTTTGATGGTTAGCTGATCATCTTTGGTAAATTAACCCTGTTTAGACCGAGGCAAGTAGGAAGAAGGTGGGGCTACGAATCATCAGCGAAAAATTAAAATATCATTTTTAGAACGGTTTACCCCAGATTCCTGATTTTTTCTAAAATATAGATTTAAGCCTAAAAAACATTTGCTGGCTTGAGTGCTTTCAAAATCTTCAAAAAGGAACCTAAATCGTTTTTCTGATTTTTAAAATTAATACAGGCTTGACAAAGCTTTTATGCTTTGAAATTTAACCTGTAACTTGTTTTATATTTTATTGTATTTTTATGGCATATGCCAGGCAAGTAGCCTTGTACTAATAAAGCTGTCCCTCATTAACATGTGTTCTTCACCGATTTGAAATAATTTGATTTTGTGTTCTATCCCCCATGGGTTGCAAATTGTCTATTTTCAGCATTACATTTTGTGCTAAGGAATCAAATATGTAGTGGTCTGCAACAAATTTAAGAACAGAAGTTGTTCAATATCTAAATGGTAACGATATGGTAAATGGTATACTTCTAGAGCTTTTTTGCTAGGCAGCGATATCTTACGTTAATGAAATAACTTAAAGAGTATTTGCAAACCTATTTAATCTGAAAATCATCATAAGAAATAAAAAAGAAAGAAATATGAAGAATTAATACAATTACCTTAACGGTTTATACTGATTCCTATTTTGTGTCTTTGTTTTCATTTTTATTTTCATTGACCAACTCTTGTTAAATTGAAAAATATTTTCTCGCATTTATTTCTTATTCAACTGGAATCTAAAGAAATATGTTTTTTAAGTAGAGCATTTGGCATTAAAATATTTTTAGATTTTACTTTCTTAGGGTAGCAATGTGCTTAGCATTATTTTTAATATTTCCCAGCTTTTACTCTAACTTCCGTTATACTTATAAAGTAAAATTAGTGTACAGATTTAATTATTAAAAATAAAAGGACATTTATTTCAAGTGCTTACTTCAAATTCGGCCTTTTTTTATTATTTCAAATCGGGGCAGCTATTTCAAACCAAGGTAGTTATTTAAAACCAGTCAGAACACTACGCTACAATAAAGGCGTCAAACTTTGAAAGGCTTGAAAGCAAAATGAAATGTGTTTTGAAAAGTTTTTTCATGTAATCTTGTAAAATTTTCTTTATTGTAAATTTCTTCGTAGTTTTAGATAAACAAGAAAAACTTTTGTAGGGGTGGTTATAAATATATTTAGAACAAAAGTGTAGAAACTGTAAAAAACATTTAAATTCTGAAAAAATGCTGATTCATTTAAAGTTTTTACCTTTTTTTTTGTTAGAAATCAAAATATTTTTAAAGGATCAGGCCTTGTTTACACTTGCTATATCTAATAATATTATATTTCAGCACAAGCAAATAAATGTTACTATGCAGAATCTTGATGTTGTAATCAACCTCCAAACATGGGTAATTTTGCTGGAATTTTTTGGTATAGGTGTTCAACAACAGTCTCCAACTCATGGACGTTTGATAGACAACGCAATACGTGTTGATCAAGAAGGTGATTATGTTGAAGACATAAGCATATTTTATTTTATAACTGAAAAAAAAATGGACTTGAATGAAAGAATGGGCATAGGAAGTGTAAACTTTTTATTGATAAAAATATGTTATATATTGCTAACTATGAAATTGCTTTTACGGTTGGTTTATCGATTTTAGAAAAAGATATTTTATTAAACTTTTAAAATTTTGTTACCCATAAAGTTTTAGTGATGGCATCTTGAAAAAGTTGAAAAATAATTTCAAGATTTTGCCACAGCTTGACTTAAAACAATTATTGACATAACATTTTTTATTCATGGGCTTTGTTTTCAACTTGATGACTTTGTTACTCTATTTTTTTTACTAGATATAAAGTTTGAAAGTCCGCTACTTTCTCAAACTGATATTGAATTAAATTTTAATTCGCTTGTGGTTTATTTGAACAAAGAAGAATACCCTTTGGCCAAAACCAGTATTTTGGATATGGATTTGAAAATAGTGCTATTTGATGACAATCAAGATATATGTGCCAGTATTGGTGGAGTTAAAATACATGATTTCTCACCTACAGCTGGTTATTACACTGAAAGGTAGATAGAATTTGATTATTTAAGTTTTTTTACTTTCGAATATCTTCTCTATTTTGGACTAATTTAAATTTAAAATTTGTATTGTAATTAATTGTTAAATTTTCACAAATTTCTATAGGCTCTCTAATTCAAATAAAAATAATTGTGCGACCATGGTAACATTGTTATTAGGACTCGAATATAAGAAGTTCAAATTAATAAAAACATTTTTAAAGAAATAGTTGAGTTTTTTTCATGAAGTCAAATTAATTACTTAATTGAAAAATATGACTCTCAAATTTTTTTCAAAAATTTGTTTTTTACATCTGTTTCTTTTCTGCATTTGATATTTAGAATTTGTTATTTTGATTTGTATCAATCTGGTTTGTTTTTTCATAAGTGTAAATCCACTTTGTTGAAACTATTAATATCAAAACAATTAATTTATTATTGCATTGAATGTTGGGTAGAAATTGTTTCAGTATGTTGGAATAAAAAATGATGTGAGGCATGACCAATCCATAAAATCTTTGAGAGGAATCTGATGATAATATGGAACAAATTTTGGCAATTTCGGATTCTTATTTAGGCCATTGATAAGGAATGTCTATTTTAGAGTAGAACTTTTCTTATATAAAATATTACACAGTTGATTATTTCTTAGTTTTCAAAAAAAGGTGTCATCAGCACTTGCCATTCAGTTTTAATTCCTTTAAAATTTTTCATCACTTTGTACCAGGGTTAAGAATTAAAAATCTATGGGAAAAGATTATGCCGATTTTTCTCGGACATGTAAGATTTCAGACATTTTTTGATGAGCTCCCCCATTCATTTGAGTATTGATTTACTGGTAATAGTTGATTGTTCTGTCTCCATTAGAATTATTCATAATAAGAGCAATGAACCCTTTCTTGGTTGTTAAAAAAATAAATTATTGTATATTATTGTATGATTTTTTAAAATCATTTTATGCGTTTCGATAGAATTTTTATTTGTATGATTTTGTTTCGAAACATCAATATGAAAATGTACTTTTTGCATTTTTCCTTTCAGTATGAGAATAATTTTGCACGGCTTTGTATATTCATTTTCTCATTCTAAAATCAGATTATGCTTTCTTTATTTAAGGTTAGATCTCCGATCGCTCTTTCTCTCTTCAAAATAAATATATTTTGCTAAAGGAAAGCCTATGGACGACATCTAGAAATAACAAATCTAGTTATTTTAAAAATAACGTATTTTATACTGTTGTTTTTAGATTAGTAACAAAGGGCATAAAAGCTATGGAATTTACCTTTTTTCGTCATGGAAAGCCAGATCCTAATTTGTTACGTGAATTTGATATGAAACTTAATTTGAACATCTCTGCTATACAATATGTACACACACAAAGGTTTCTCATTGAGGTGATTGCCTTTTTCCAACACTTTATGATGTTACAAGAAGTACTGGGAAGAATAAGAGCAGTTAAACAGGGAAGCGAGGTTTGTTTATTTTGTAAATAAAAAATTTTTATGTGATATTTTTAGTGTTGTGATCAAGTCTTGAATAGTTTTAAAACCTGTTCACTTTTAAGAGGAAACAGCAGTTGTAAAAGTAATTGTGAAACAAATTTCTTAATGCAATAAAGTTTACGTTGATTTTATCAGCTCAATTGTTATATAGTGGTGAATTTAAATTTTTAATAATAAATCAATGACAGATCACCTGAAAGAAAAATAGTATTTTGATTTTATAAAGGAGCAAAGCTTAACACAGATTTCTGGTCCAATGTGTATTTAAAAAATTGCTTTCTAACTTTAATGAATTTTGAGTCTCATATTAACGGATGTTAATTGTAGGAGTGGCTCAAAACTATAGAATTCTAAAAATATGGTTGCTTTTTAACTGTTTGTCAAAAAACATGCTTAAAAAGCTTCAAAAGATTTTTTCAAAAGTTATCTAGTGTTAAGGAAAATTTAAATCTCATGTTTTAAATGCTTTTAGATAGTCTTAAAAACATGCATTATGCATCTATATTATTTCCAAAACATACTTTTAAGACTGCCTCTAACCAAAAAATGTTTTAAATTTCTATAACGTCACATAAATACATTTAAAAAAAACTTTCTCAGAATTGGGTCCAATAATATTTGTTTTAGGTCTTTCTCAAAACAAAAATTTTAAGATATTTTCAAAATCTTTTTTTTTAATTCTTGTTGGGTTGATTCTTTATTTGATTTCTGTTTACTTGTAGCTTTCTTGGTAGGTAGTTATTATTTTATTTTTTTTAGATATGGGATTAAGGATTCTTGAAGAAAAAAAAATATAAATATATTAATTATTATCTTGTTAATATCTAATATTAATTGATATTTATTTTTATTTTTTTAATTGATAAATATAATTAAAAAAATAAAACTTTTTATATAATATATATATATATTTTCCTTATATTTTGAATTAAGCAAAGAAATATTATTTCTTTGCTTAATTCAAAATATCAGGAAAAAAAAACAGATTTTAGATTTATATCAAAATTTCTATATGCCTTAGTGGGAATTGTTGACGATTATTTTGCTTGGTATTTTTTTTTTCTATTTTAGGCTCAGTTTTTTGTGCAGTTAGAATCTATTGTTTGTATACGCTGTAATTTATGTAGCATTTGAAATTTTTTATTAAATCAACTAGATAAAAATCAGTTTGAAACAAGTATAGTTATATTAAGCAATAAATAGTTTGATTTGTTACATTACAGCTACAATAAGTTTTCTGGTGTTTCTATAGATATTTCGTCAAAGAGGTTATTTTTAAAGTGTTCTTAACTGTATATGTTTAAGATAAGGTACATATCAAATTTGTGTCTCATCAGGAAAACTATGTAACTTCTTAAATAGGAATATAGCACTTGTATGAATCTCACATTTAATCGTTGTGAGAATGTGGAATCCTCTGAATAGTATGATGCTTAAATTTGACAATTTATTGTCCACTAGGACATCTCTTCATTTGGTAATGACTTAATTTATTTCTGTTAATATTTTATCTTGGTAAGAACATCTGTTTGAATCATAATTGCAACTATCGAGCAATAAATTTATTAATTCATCTGGGAGGGTGTTCGTAGCTCTTACGTACATTTTATTAAAACTATTTTTGATTTAAATAAACAATTATGTTTATTATTTTCATTCTAGTTTTTGGCATTGTTAAAATAAAAGGACTACACTGCTAAGCCTATTGCCATTGTGACACTTTCCAAATTTTCTTTAAAGAAATAATGGGATGTATAAATAAAATTAACAAACTTCCTCATTAAAAAAATGTAAGCAAAGGCATATTGATACTTCAGATCAAAGAAATTTAAAAAGAAATAAAAAATAAAAATTTTGCTCATATCGCAGTCGTATTATGACAAAAAAAAATTTTTTCTGAGAACCAGTTAATTGGATACATGTTTTTCCAATATTGGTTAATTTGAATTTTTAATCGGGCTTTTGAGATGGTTCAAGTTTGATATGTATATTATTATTTATATTAATATGTATATTAATATTTTTAGTAGATACAATATGTTTGGTTGGTAAATGTAGAAACTTTACAGTGTTTTATATATGTTGCAGATATTTCCAGAAGATTTAGTAATTCCATTAATTTTTTCTTTATTTTTTAAAAAAAAATATGGTCAATAAAGTAATCATTTTATTCCTTGAGATTTATTTCCATAAGTTTTTAAAATATTTTAGGTTTTTGCTGTGCTTAATCGTGCTGCTCGTCTTTGTTTGAAAGTTACTGCTGAGTCTCCGATTCTGATCCTACCGCGGAATCCATTCTCACATGATTTACTAATTGCCAATCTTGGTAATTTAAATGTGGAAAATAAATTTGTTTATGCAAGTAACGAAACAACAAATGCATTCAATTTCATTGCTACGCGGTTTAGAAGTAACACAGGTATTTGCTAGTTTGAGGATGAATTGCAAATTTTTTTTTGTCTATAAGCAGGTCTGTTCTTACCCAGTTTGAAAAATTTAATTTAGTAATAACCTTTTAAGATATTTTTTTATTTTACTTTGCACGTTGGTTGGAGTAAATTTCAGGTGCTTTACCCTATAGTTTTATTATAAATTTGTCATTATTTAAGCTACTTATCAGTTCTATTGTATTCATTTTGCATAATGATATTGAAAAATCTGTCAAAAAATTTGTTAACATTTGGCTTAGAAATAGGATTTTTGTTAGCCATAAACAAGGTGCAAAATTTTAAAATTGTGTTTTCACCAAAAGTCAAAACGCTTGTTTTGCATAATATGAGCTTCTTACATTAGTTATAAATTATTTGCTAGCATCATATGATGCATTTCTATTTTCTGTTTTCAAGAAAACTTAGTCTATTTCAGATTTTGTGTTTGTTTTCCTTATTTTCAAATTTTAAGAAGCTCATGGTTAGCTTATTATTTTTTTTATTATTTTATTATTTTTCAGCATCTCCTGAACATGGTGATTTTAACAACGATAGACTCCTTGACTCAATAAAGATCGATCTATCTGACATGATGATATACACTGCAAAGCATGCTCATGATGATATTGCTTTAAAGTTTGTACGACAAGGTACTGAGATGATGGTTAATCCATGCATGCTGGAATTATCTCTTGAAAGGAATTTGGAATGGGCCTTTGGAAGGCAAGGTATGAAGATGTTTTGTAAGAAAAAATACTGGGAAATTATCATAAAAGGTACATAAGTTATAAAATATAATTAGGATATAAAAACACAAACATGACTATGATTGAAATAAAAGGTTGTTTTGACACACCTTGATTTAATCATACTTTGATTTTGTTAGTTATTCTGAAATAGCTGTTGAAATGATCCCCTTTATAGTTTCTGACGTTTAGGAGAAGTCAGCCAAAATGTGTACTTTTTGTGTGCTACCTGCTATAAATTTTTAGATTATGTCTTAACTTACCTAAAATTGTAAAGTCTCTTACTTTTTTATATATGAATAAATTTTTGGTGGTGCAATTTATAATCAAACTAAAATTATATTAAAATAGATTATAAAATAATCTTATCAAATATATATTAAAATTTTTGTTTAAAATGATAGCGAAAGTGATTGTTATGGAATAACAGTTATTTTTAATTTTGATTATTTTTTTGTAGTTCCTGACATGTCAATATCTGGAAAACTGTCATCTGTATCAATAGATTTGGATCTATCTCAATTTTCTCTCATAATGGGTATTTTGGGAGAAAACCTCGGTGAACCACTTGATGCCTTTACTGCACCTTCATCTGTCTTAGTTGATCCCTTAAAGATTGTAAGTTTTGAAAATATGGAGGAATTGCACAAATTCCTACAATATGTTGATTTTAATTTTGCGTGTTAAGTTGTGTGGTACCAGTCATATCAAACACCTTTATTAGAAATATTTTGTCAGCAGCTTTTTAATGAGGTACGAATTTTAATGAAGTACGATTAATAGGGTCCCACTACAGTAAAAAAGCTGTTTATAATATTTTGTTCAAAATCGAAGCAATTCTAAATTTTATTCTGTAATGCGTGGTAAAAAACTTTTTAGCTCGTTCAATAAAATCCTTGTTAATGTTTTTATGTGGAGTTTTTTACTTACAAGAGATTCATTGTTGTACAGCGTTATGCCATGATTAGGAATTTCTTCCTTAACCCTTTCCTCCTCAATGAAGCCCTTATAGTTTGACTTGTTGAAAAAAATTTCAAAGTGTTCTAGAATGGCTGCAACAAATATATTAACAATAAATGGTAAACTTTTATCTATGCAAATATGACTTTTATGTCACAGTTTATTTATATGTTGCCTTCAGAAAAAAGTTTTCAAAGTATGATTTAGACCATGCAAAAATTATTAAATAGCAGTGTTTATTTATTTCAATTTATTTTGCTTCGCTTACAAAAATATTCTTTCCATGTTATACAATTTTTTTAAAGCAGAATATATGATTAGATTAGCTGATGGTGTTGTAAGATAGGACACTTATTTATCTATAATTAACATTCCATAAAACAAAATTTTAAGCTCTCCTTCATTATTGACATTTTTTTTATATCTGGTTAATTGAATGTTAATTTCCAAAACTAAAAAAAGAAAGAAATGCAAACAAATTAAGTCGTTTTTAAACCAGCTAATTTTTTTGATCGCTTGTATGCAAATTGCTAAGTATTGATGGTAATCTTTTTTCTTGATCATGGTTTATTTTTGAATAATAGAAATGAATGAAAATACTGGAATAGAAAAATATTAATATAGCAGAATGATAATGAATTAAAATTTATCTTAAAAGTAAATCATTTATTTAACATGTTTCATCATATTATTATATTGTTTTTTCATATGAATCAAATTTTTTAACTGTTAACTTTTTATTACAAAAATCACTTAGTGTGATTTACTAAAATAAACCAGATGTGGTGCATATAAAAGATTGAATATTTTTGTTGACGGTGCAGAAGCATTACTGACACTCAAAAGAAGAAATAGTTTGAAATAGTTTAAACGTTTGAAACAGAAAAAAATTTGGATGCATCAACTTTTAAAACAGAAAAAAATAATATCAATATTTGTATATGTTCCACAAAACATTTGTATATGTTCCACAAAATATTTGTATATGTTCCACCAAGCACTGGGATATGTTCCACAAAGCATTTGTATATGTTCCACAAAACATTTGTATATGTTCCACAAAACATTTGTATATGTTCCACAAAACATTTGTATATGTTACACAAAATATTTGTATATGTTCCACCAAGCACTGGGATATGTTCCACAAAGCATTTGTATATGTTCCACAAAATATTTGTATATGTCCCACAAAACATTTGTATATGTTCCACAAAACATTTGTATATGTTCCACAAAACATTTGTATATGTTCCACAAAACATTTGTATATGTTACACAAAATATTTGTATATGTTCCACCAAGCACTGGGATATGTTCCACAAAGCATTTGTATATGTTCCACAAAATATTTGTATATGTTCCACAAAACATTTGTATATGTTTCACAAAATTTGTATATGTTCCACAAAATATTTGTATATGTCCCACAAAACATTTGTATATGTTCCACAAAACATTTGTATATGTTCCACAAAATATTTTTATATGTTCCAAAGCTGTGACTTTGTATGATTTAACTTTTTCCTTGATAACTTTGTTTTATTTATACTTGCTGTTACTAGAAAGTATCACGAAGAAGAAATTTTCTTGCTCACAAAAGCATAGCTATTAAAAAAAACTCAAATTAAATTGTGACAAGATATGGCTTTCCAAAACGCATTTCAAAATCTTTTGTTTGATTTTCTTTCTTTCTTTTTAAGAAACTTTTTTTAGTTCTTTTAGTGTTAAGTACTTATTTTTTGGATCATTTTCTTTTTATTTTTTACATATAAAACAATTAGGAATTTTGAGTTTGGGGCAACAGGTGTTGACTTCCAGCAAGAAGGAAAGCAGGATTCAGTGAAACACTTCTTAAATAACCTGCAAAGCATTGAAGAGAGTTTTGGAGACTACTTTTGTACTACAACTACAGGAATTTCCTCAGTGCCAGTAGCTTTAGAACGTTTAAAGAGCAGTGATAATATTTGCAACCATTTTGGTTAATATGTTGAGATGAATCAAGTTGGTGTCAGTCCTAGGTGGAAAGTCCAGAATCTTCAAGAGTAGAGTTGCTGATGAATAGCTGAGCAAAAAGCTCTGCCTTATTTATAGCAGAGGTAACCACTTCATGTCCAATGAAGAGTGGAAAGATCAGACTTACCACTGTTTGAAATGTAGTAACTAAAGATTTAAATCCTCACTCTCAAACATTGGTAAAGCAAAATCCTTGAGAAATTAATGCACTTACCAGTTTATAGATTCTTAGATATTTTTCAATGTTTAATCGATCTTCTATTTGGTTTTAGAGAAAACCATTCCATTTCTCATAACCTTATCAGCATTTTTGAAAAGATCTGTGAAGATTTAGACTCTGATAGTTACTTATATAGAGTGTTTTTAGTTTTTCAGAAAGTCTTTGAGGTCGTTCTTATCTCTAAACTTAGACACTACTGTGTTCATGGTAGTGCTAATGATTTGTTTTTATTATATTTAAAATATCATAAACAATATGTCAAGGTAAATGGCTTTAAATATGCTTTTAAAATGTTGAATATAGGTGTTCCTCAGGGCTCAGTTTTAGGAACTTTTTTATTTATAATTTTCATTAATTACTTTACCACTTCTAGTAAACACTCCATTGTGCATCACTTTGCTGATGACACAAGCTTATTATTCATTATTAAATCATTTAAAACGATTTGTAATGAAATAAACAATGACATAAAAGTGTTACAAATTGGTGAAATGCAAACCGAATATTAAATGGTGAAAAAATTATTATTTTCCATAAAACTAAAATGTAAACTTAATGCCGAACACTTATACCCTCTGGCATGAAATACGTAGGAGTTTTAATTAACAAACGACAAACACCTTTCTTGGAAACTGCACATTAATGAAGTCTTTTAGGATTTAATTAAATACTTTTAATGGCACTAAATTGTGCCATTACATAGATTTAAAGATGCTACGTTTAATATATTTTTCTATATTTTCATCTCACATAAGTTATTACTGTCAATTGTGGGGTCTGTGTGAAAATTCTAGTATTAATAAAGTTATATCACTCCAACGATTAGCTGTAAGGATTATTAATTTTATGCCATTTATTTATGCCATTACTTGCTGTTTAAAAGCTTTATGATTTCTTTGTTTTCAAGACTAACAAAAACTCCCTACATAATGTTTGTCTTCAAAAGTGTAAAATATGGCAAAAACTCTATAAATTATCATTGTATTTTCTGAGTGGAACAAGTCTATAAATGATTTTTTGCAAAAAATGCTTATTTTAAATCATTTCATGATTTGAATAGATTTTATAATATTGTTGTTAAATCATTTTCACGAAGTTAAGTTGCAGTGTAAGATGTATTGTTCTTTTTTTATGTCTCAGGATATAATCTTGTATGCAGAATTGGGAGTCACTCCTTTTGCTCAGCTATTAACCTTTTGATTGACTCCCGTCTACAAACTTTTTCTGTATATATTTGGAGTTCAATCTGTAATTAGAGTGTTATTGAAATTGTAAATGTTTGTTTAGAGAATATTCATATCTATCTGTCTATCTACCTATGAAAAATTCCCATGGCTAGAAGTCTCGAGATTAAATAGATTGATTTATTTATTTTCTGAATATTTTAATAGGATTTACACTTCAACTCAAGAACTATTTTCAATATTTTTAACTAATAATTTTAAACTTTCAATTAGTTTATTACAGTGCACATTTTGTCCTGTAATAAATTAATGTAATATTTTAATTTATTTATTACAGGCCACATTGTTTCCTGTAATAAATTAATTGAAAGTTTAAAATTATTTGCTACAATATAAAATATTAGATTATAAAAAATGATTTTTAAGTTCAGATTTAAATGATTTCATGAAAACATTCTTTCGTATATCTAGAGGTAGGTCATTAAAAATTTTACTGACTTTCTTGCTTATTCAACTTCTTTGTAATCTAAGAAGATAGCCACTGCTTCATGAGGAACTGTCATGATCATTAACTCAAAGTAATCTGTAAATTGATTCAGTTCAGATGTTAAGCAAAATGAGACAAATTTGAATGACCAGACATTCATTGACCTGGTTTTGATAAGAGCTTTTAGCTCCCCCAATGATTCTTATTATTATTTTTAAAAGCACCGGTGTTGTGGCTTCAACAAACAGCATATGAATTTTAAATTATGAGTATGGCTTTAGATACGAAATATCTTCCAGTGTCTGGAATTTTAAATTTTGCTTTAGTTTAGGAAAAAAAATTAAATGCATTGGTGTTTGTAATATATGTTTGAAAGTTAATATTCTTACTTAGTAAAACATAGTGGTCAGTGCATATCATTGCAGGACCCAGCAGGACAGACGAGGGTGTTTATCAGATGCATTATATAAACCATATGGTGTTATGGCATATTTATTCTTCTCCCAATCCTCACCCAGATCTTTCTGCTAAAAAGATATATAGCTAAATAAGTTGAACGTTTTATGTTTTCAAAAATATCCTTATAAAGAAACTGAAAACAAGGAATTAAGTCGAAGTTATGTTTAGTGGAAGACACTTTATTCTTGAAAAAAACTGGAATATTAAACAAGACACTTCTATTTTAAAAGGACGCTTTAGTATGAATTTTATAAAGTCTTACAGGACATTTTAAAAATATTGTCCATAAGGACGTTTTTAAAATGTAATCCACTATTAAAGTTGAATTAATTCAGCAAAAATGCTGCTTATTGTAGTAAAAGAGACAAGATACAAGCCTTTAAATTAGTCTCGGAAATGCTAATAGCGTTTCTCATTTTTATTCATATAAAAAATGGACAAATTATATCAGATGAAATGAAAGACGCTTACTGTAGATGATCCCTAACAATTGTGATAATATATCATTAGATTTAAAAGAAGTCCTACTGCCTTGTTTGAATAACTTTTATATAAAGTGAGTTCAGTCTCTTGCTTTGCTTGTTGGTTAGAAGTCTTTTGCCAAAGCAAAAGCAGTGTTGTGTCCTCATTAAAGCTAGCTGTCACAGATGAAGGGTAACCGTTCAAAATCTGCTTTGCACTACAACTGTAGCCTCAATACAACTGTTGATAAAGCAGCGTAAGTTGCTAGCAAAGAGTTTGGACTATGCTGGTCTGCAATGTTACAATCAGAAAACTGTTATCTCAGTATTCTTAATAGAGACAACTTACAGGCATCCTATACTTATCAGATAAGCAAAGAGGTTAGGGAGACTGGTATTCATCATCTTATAGCAAAAAGTGCAATGCGGCAGGGCATCCACACCAATAGGCATATAAGGAGTACAAGACATGTTAGTATACTCAACATAGCCCTTAAGACAATCTCTAGGAAGATTGCTATCAAAAGCTGAGGAGGTCAATTGGAATAAAGAAAGGAAAGCACTGCAATTAAAAAATTAGAGCAGATTTTGAGACAGTTTTAAAAACCTTATTTAGACATATTTGGTTCCAAAACCAAATATGACATATTTTTTTTTTATGAAAAAACGGACATCAGCTTTTCCTTATGATCCTGCAACTCCTTGCAAAATTTGTACAAAAAGTAGCGAAACCTTTTAGAGAATTAAACGCAAACGGTTAGAAAAACTCATTACACTATGAAGGCTTTGTCGGGAATGAAATAAACATCCTTTATAAATATTTATATTTTTTCACTGAAGAGATTTTAACTTGAATACATTTAGCAATAGACTTATTATTTATAAAAAATAGATTGCAAAATCAAACTTGCTTTATATGATAAAGTAAAAACCTTTTAGGAACATCTTTACTTTTACGACTACGAACGTGAACATCTCTTCTTGAAGGAAAATTCCACTAGTAAACATAACACTGATCTGAAATGGCCCTTACACATTATGTAAACCACAAGATTCAATTTTTATAAAAGAAGAGAATTATTTTTTATTACAGTTATCTTCTAGTAAAAGCAGAAAAAAAACTCTTCAAGTTAATGGTTGGCTTCTCCATTGAAAGCTGCTTTAATTGCTGAGGTTTTAGTTACTTCATTGAAAGTATAATGAGCTATAAACTTTAGTGCATTTAGTAATTTTAGTCTGTTTGCTGTGTTTGTTTACCAGTTATTTTATCCAGAATCATAATATTTTTCTGAAAATTTAAATGAGGATATATGACTTTTAACTATGTAAAACAAGGTCATGTTTTTTTAAGGTTATTCGCTGGTAAGCATATTTTTAATTTTCATAATTCCACTAGCAATCACCAACAAGTCAATTATGGACAACATTTCACATCAAGCTACGTTTATCAAATGTATCTCTGGAACTCACTCCACGATTTTCATTTGGTATCATCCCTACGCCAGAAGGTGCTCCTATAAAATTAGCAAAGTTTGATTTGCTTAATTCAACTTTGCTATTTGAATCGTTCTCTGATGGTTCAAAAGCTATTGATTTGGTTTCTTCTGATGTGTTGGTCACTGATATTCGGGATAGCGAAAGTGAGTTTGTCAGCCTTTTAATTTTTCAATCAAAAAGCTTGGAGTTGCTCCAACTAACATTTTTTGGTTTTTCTTGGGTATTAAAATTGGTTTCTTGCTGTAATTTTGGACTAACATTCTCTTTGCTGTCCTTAAAATTTTAATCTGTCATGTAAAGCATAAAACTTGATATTTGATAGGTATTATTTTGATCAACGGTGTCCTAAAATTTCACATTTTCTAATCTGCAATGTAAAACTCTTTTTTTTTGGTTAACATTCCATTTTTTAAATTATATCAGATGATGTAACCATGTTTTATTTTTTGGTATTGGCCCCTGAATGCGAGCTTTGTGAGCTAAGAATCAAATGTCTGTGTTTGTGTGTAATTACTTATTTAGATGAATGTTTGAATGCGTTAATACTGTATAATTTTTTCAAATTTATGCCATGCCTTACATTTTTCTTTTATTCTGTGATGCTCTCTATTGGTTGTGCTTTAATATGATATTGATATCTAGATCCAGTTGGTATCTTACTACCTTCTGTGAAGGGTCACAAGAACTACTTACAATTTGAAGTGCATTACTTGGATACCAATGAGAAGACACATGTTACGTTTTTGTGCAACCAAAGCAGGATTTTACTTGTCTTTGACTTTCTCTTGGAAACACTAAGATTCCTTTCAAGAGAGGAGGAAAAGAAATTGAAGGGTAAGATAATTTTTAAAAAGAATTAGTTGTTGAATAAATTTAGCCAAAAAAAAACCTTGTATTTCCTATTGTTTTTTTTTTTCTATATAATGTTAAATTATTAGCTACGAGAAAATTTTTGTTATTTTAGAAAGAAACCTTAATATTCCACTAGCTGAACCTGTTAATCTAGAACAACTTCATCAGAAATTAGAAAAACCAAGCCCTCCTTTGGGCATTATTACAAAAGCATCACCAAATGTACCTCAATCTTTTGCATCACCAAAGAAATTGTTTGAATTAAAAATTAACATTACAGAATCAGAATTAGTTGTGGTGGAAGACATTACTGACCCTGACACTCGCACTGTGATTTTAAAAACTACTGCAGTGCTTGCATACCGACCTGACCATCATACTGAAAAAACTGTTTCTTGTAGTCTTCAGAGTCTTGAAGTGTTCTCGTGTTTGCTCAGTAAACCTGAAGATTCAGCTCTGTCAATTGTTGATCCCGTTGCTTTTCTTGTCGAACTGAAATCTGCAAAGTTCAAGAACAATATTTCTTCTGGACTTCTTAATGCGGTTACTGTAAAACCTATTCTGGAGGTATGTTTTATTTACAGGACAATTCTGCCCATTATTTCATATATTTCAAACTTTCAATTGCTTGTATTCGTCTTATCAAAGCTGTCTTGCATACACCAAAACTATTTATTTACCTTACTCAATTATTTTTAACCCTTTAATTTTGTACCCTTTCTAATATTCAAACGTTGTCTACATTCAACTTTGGCATGTCTGTTTCCTTAACGACACCCTGCAATTAAGCAAAAAGTGAGAAGTAAAATGCTAAGATTAGGTTAATAAAAACGGTTTTAAAAGTAAGTATATAAATAACTACTCCATTTTTAAATTTTTCTAGATCTCTTATTAACTCTCTCTAGTTTTTTTCAACTTTTAGGGGTCCAAAATCAAACGATTAAAAATCTAAAGGAGTAAATTATGCTTAAGTGGATGTATGATATCAGACTATCTTTCTCCATTTGAAGCTACCATAGAAAAATAAATTCTCCTAAAAATCCGTTTTTTCTGCAAATTCAAACTATGATATTAGTGTATGTGTTTCAGATAAGGGAATCCTTATGTACTAAATACTTATGCTCAACAGTTATGATTTAAAGTTTTATATCTTCACATACTAATCTAAAGTAAAAACATTGCAAAACAAAAATTACATAAGCATTTGAAATTTTTTTAAAACTGGAGCGGCATCAAAAACGTCTAAGAATTATTTAATAAGAGAATGTGTCACCATGGTATATTAGTTAAAATCTCTTTATTATTAGAGTATTACTTTTATTTGATTTTTTTAAATTCCAGATGCTGCGTTTTTTTATTGTTTGATTCTTTGGCGCATACTTTTTCCTTTTTTGTTATCATAGATTGCCTTCATGTTATTATAGAATGAATGTTATGTTCTTATATCTCTCAAATTCAAATGGTTTAAACTACAAAATTTTGTATTATAATTTAATGAAAGCCCTAGTATTGTTAAATTTGTGTCATTGTAACACTGAACTTTCTGGTTAACACTTTTGTGATTATGTCTAAAATGAAACATTTCATTTCTGTAATGGAGGAGAGGGCTGTCAGCAGGAAAAGTACTACATACTTATGTTCCCACTGTTTTTAAAGGCAACATTTTGTATTTTTTAAAAAAATCCAAAATTCAAACTTTTAAAAATAGCAAGTTTCATGTTTTTTGAAGCATTTTTGTTCATGGATGTCAAGAAACTTAAACATGAGTTGAGAAAAGCCAAAATAGTTCAATTTTTTAAATTTTTGTTCTTTTTTTTTAATGTTCTGTCTAATTTTAGATTCAAATGCAGGCTCCGGTATTCTTCAGAGTTTCTTATTATGACATTCAAATGTTCCTGCAGATATCCAAAAGTGTCCAAAATCAGCTTGTTTTAGCTATGGGTGGAAAAGAAGAAATTCAGCACTCTGGATCTCCAAAAAGTAATTCTGATTTTTAAACCATTTTTTGCAATCTTTTTGGTGTCAGTTATTGCAATTGTAAAGGCAATATATATTGACCATTTTGAATAATAAAATATGAAATTGACAAATATTCACTTTTCTTTGTTTTATTACTTTATTATTATTTACATCATTTTTTTTTTATTTCATCTTTAAGAATTTTCTTTCTCATTCCATCAAGTTTTTTTTGTAATTTTTTTATCTCTAACTTAATAAATTTTTGGCAAAGAAGCTTTTCTGAGATAGATAGACAGAGTAAATTTTGTTTTAAGTCTTTTTGGTTATAGATCAAAACTAATAATGACAAAATAGGCTCTGGTTTTCTTTCTTAAATAAATTGAGAGTTATTGGTTCCAGTTAAATAAAAAAAAAGTTATTAAGTTTTGCTCTGTTTTCTTTCATAAATTTTAGGAAATTTTGGCAAATTTTTTTTTATGATTATTTTGTTTTAAATATTTTTTTTTCTGTCCTCAAATCAAAGTAATGTAATTGGCCTGAACTGTGAAAAGAAATAAAAAATTTTAAGTTTTAGGCATGATCGAACATGTGAATTGAAATTTTTTTGGGGTAAATATATTTTTAGGTGAAAAAGCATACAAAGGTTTAGAAGAACTTGGCTTCAAACTCGAGGATTGTATTAAAGCTATGCAGGTATCAGATAATGATGTATCAATAGCTGCTCTTTGGTTAACCAAGAATGCCACTCATGTACCACTAGAAACTCCTAAAGAACAGCCAATATCTGGACTTAAGGTGAATTAGAGCACTCCTTTTAAAAAGTGTTGAAATTTCTGGCTTTGAGATATAACAGAATGCTTTAAGCATTAATTATGACTTTTTGGTTTTACAATTATAAGATAGTCAATGATGGCATTCATTAGGTTTGGACATATGTTGAATTTTTGGAAAAACTGCTGCTTTTTAATTTTTGTGATAATTTTACGGTAAACTCTTAATAAAACACAGTTTTTATGGTAAACGCTAGTTAAAACACAGTTTTTATGATAAACGCTTATTAAAACACAGTTTTTTCAACAAATCACAGAATGAATAAGTAGAATAGTTGTAGTATTTCATTTTTAGATTTAAAGAAGGAATTGTGGCTAAATTAGAGTTTTTACATCTTTTTTCCCAGTGACCACAATGTTTTTAAAAAATTTTACGGAAAATTATGACCTTAAATAGTTTTTCGGAAAGTTAGAGACTGTCCTGACATATAAAATTGTGCGGGAAATTATAGCTGCGAAATGTGAATAAAATGTGGCTGAAAGTGAATTACTTGTTTTTGGTATAAATGTTGTTATTAAAGTGATAAAGTCGTATTTTTACTGTTGGGGACAACTAATTTTATAGAAAAAAAAAACTTCTAGAATTTTTTTTTTCTATTTCGGTGGGTGAATATTCTGCGGATTTTTAGCAAATTTTTATGTTGTCTGTCTAATAAGAGGTAATTAAAGGCGAAAATTGTGACAAAAAATGTCAAATGATTTCGGTTTTTAAATGACTATTGTCAAAATGTGTGAAAAATATGGCTGATGATCAGTCAAGAATTGTGGCTAAAAGAAAAGTCTTCATATGACCATTAGCTTAAAAAGGCAATCATAATGTCTATTAAAAATTCAAGAGTTAGCCACTAAAAGTCCACAAATGAATAATATTTTTGAGCTATAAAATGCTAAATGTATTTTTTGTGCATAAAATGTATGTTTTCTAATAAAAAATCACAAAAATTCCTCAAAAACCACATTTTTTTCACTTAATTGGTCACTTAGCCTCTGTTTATTCTATTCTAGTTTATTCAGTTTATTCTATTATAGTTGCACATAATGCCAAAATGATATTTTAACTTATCTTTAGAAGATAATATTATGGCTGACATCAACAAGTACACGTGATCTCAAACTAATTTTTTTTGCTTAAATAAAATCATTTACTTTCTCATAAGTATTTTTTATTCTGGTGCATGAAAAAAAATCAATTATTAATACTATAATATATATGAATATAATAAATAATAAATATAAATGTATATTTAGCCACATCGATTGCTCATACAGCCACATTTTTTACACATAGATTGAATCATGAATGTATTCTAGGCATGTGTTTCAATTTTTACAGTATATATTAAGCTATTAATCTTGCAGTCAGCGATCAAAGTTTATGAGTTAGCCACTCTGAAATTAGCCGTACATTTTGCATGCACTTCAGAAATATTTTATCATCTTTAAAAAAAAAAAATATGTGTAAAACACGTTTTCTATCCAAACGTAATGAATGCCATCCAATGTAAGAAATACTGCCAATTAATAACTTACTGTCACACACGATTTTTTTAGATACACTGTAAACGATCAAAAATAACTATTTTGTAAATGTCAATGTAAATGTCATTCAAAGATTTTACCAGTTTTTGTATTTTTTTTTAAATTTATTTTTTCTATTTTTGTTGATGTGAAATGACCCAGGTAAATAGAAATTTATGTTTTTTTATTGTATGCTTCTCTATAAGGGAGGTATTTTTTTTGGAAAATTAAATTGTTTATTCCACTATACTTTTTAGAACTTAAAGAAAAGTCTAAGTTACTGTAAATAAAAGCCAGTTTTTTGTTATAAAAATAACCATTTGCATTTTTTTTTGATAGAAAGAATATTTTCTTTTGTAAACTTTTCATAAGTTACTTTACTTACTTACATTGGAATACTTTATTACTAAAAAAAAAAAAAAAAAAAATGATATGAAATTAATAGAAAATAGCTTTCCTGACAAAAAATTTTAATGAAAAAAAAGTATGCTCTAGTCCCTTGGTTTAAAAATTTATTTTGGATTGCCTAAGAATTAAATTTTAGAGAAGACTTACCTTGTAAAGCTTGGATAATCGTACTTTAAAAATACTAGTTAAACTCGATCAGTGTTTATTACACTAAAAAATATTGGAATATTGATTTCTTTATTGTTAGATTAAAGCCCATTTAATATCAATGATACTCATAGATGATTGTGGTGTTAATGATGTACCTTTGCTAGATATTTTTCTCAAAGGTAAGTTTGCCATTTTCTGCTCAGATTTTATGTTATGGTGTCAGTAGTAACTGAGAAAACCTTGACTCAGGATGACATACTCCCTTTGTTGTACTTTTTACATCCCTCTTTCAAAGAAAAAAAAATGGTAAGCTTACTTATTATTTCAAATTTGATATGACAACACTTTTTTTGTTTTTTAAATTATGGTTTTCTTCACAGAGCTAACATTTTGTATGGATTTCTGGATATTTTTGTGATTGTTGAAGATTTTCGGAATTTTTTTAAAAACAAAAGTTCTAAAAAATTTTGAAATATTGGCGCTGATGATATTTTTGTCAACTTGATACTGAGGGAAGGATTTATTAAGATGGAGGGAATCTTGACTTCATGCCATAATATAATTTTTATAATCGTTAAATATATAATATTTAATCAATATATAATCACCCTGATCAACACAATAATTAGCAACAAGGTTAACTGAAGGCTAACAGAATGTATGTGAAATATGCACAGGTATTCTGTATTTGCATATTTTTAAATGCAGAATGTCTGTCTGTATCTCATTGTAATATAATAGCCTTTTTACCAAGCTAATGTGAGTCAGTCAGTCAGAATGCTTTGAGATTTTAACCTCTTTACATAAATAGAACAGCGTGTTTTGATTTATTTTACATCAATGTTTCTCTTAAAAAGAATGAGTGGTAATTTCTTGTATAATAATAAGAAATAGTATATAATAGTAATTTCATGACAAGGGTGAAAGATTTCCAGGTATTGGAAAACTGAACAAAAAATGTTGTGAAAAAAATTTTTTTATCTTTTAGTAAATATAAGTTACAGCATCATATAAATACGAATAGGTTATTTTGCATAATGGCATCAAATATCAATTTCTTTAAATAGCATTATTAATCTGAAGATTTTCTATATTTTTGGTTTAACAGTCTTGCTGTAACCTTGGATATGAATTAAATATGCGTTATTATTAAGTTTCTGCCTGTTAAGCTGTTAAGGTGTTATAGTAATTATTTGATAGGGTTAAATGGTATTATGTTATCAAGCTTATCACCGGCTTTCTTTTTATATTAGTGGTTATGTGAGTTGGTCTTTTGCTGCAAATTTGCTTGTTACGTCTTTTATGACAAGAATGTAAAAGTGGGGAGTGGCATATATAAAGATATAATTACATTTATTTCTTTTTTACTAAAGAAAAATAAACTGTTTTGATTTTTCACCAATGTATATGTTATTCTTTAAACAGAATAAACACAATTTTATCCTACTGCTACAGTGCAGTAAACAGCAAAATATGTAAGATTATAAACACTTATTTATGTTCAACAAATAAAAATTTAAAGTTTCAAAACTATTAAAATTTGGAAAAATATTAAAATTTTTTTTTTTCAGTGTATTTAAGGTAATACTTTATAACTTTTATAACTTTTAACAGTTCGCAGTCCACTTTTTCTGCGCCCTGTAAAAATTTTGATTATAACTTCAATGAAGTTGTAACATTAAATCTAAGAATTGACAATGAAACAAAAAACAACAATAGAACAGTAAAAAAATTTAAAAGGGATCTATGGGCAAGAGCCAAATATTCTATCATATTAAAATTATTCTGTAAAATATATCTATTTCACTGAATTATTGGTTATTGGCCAGGATACGGTTTGACAGAAAAAATATGTATCATTCTTTTGCAAAATATTGATTTTTTATATATATATATATATATATATATACAAAAAAATAACGTATTATTATTTTGCAAAAGATTATGTTTTTTTTTTTTTTGTTTTTTTTTTTTTTTAGCTAGACAGAAGAAATATATATTATTTCTATCAAAAAGATTAAATATAAATTAAAGTACCTTACTTATAATTAAAACTATAAACAAAGTGATTTTTGTGAACTATTGTTAACATATTTGTTAAATGGAATAATATGTTAGAATATAATAAATTATGTCAAATATATTACAATTTTTTTTTTATATTATTTTTTATTTTATATTAAAATGTTTTTCCGTTTATATCCTCTGTCGGTTATATTATTAAGTAAATAAATTATGATCAAGAAGAAAATTTACTTCACCAATCCTATCGGGCAATAACCATTAACCGGTGCTTATTTGCAGGCTTGCATTTGCCTTGTTAAAAGTAGTCTGTAAGTGTCGTGAAATTGTGATCTACAGTTTTTGAAATGGTAATTTTTTTCTCAACGCAGTTCAACGATTGTGTGCTGGGAGATAAGGGGAGAGGACAGGAAGGGAAGGGAGGAAAGGGAAAGGAAATGAGGCAATGAGATTTTTCCTCATTGTTAAAAAACCATGACTTTCATCCTTGCAATTTTGAAATTCATAAAGTGGACTTAAATTTCTCTGCATAAACATAAAAATTATAAATTAGGTCTCTTAAAATTTGTTACTGTTATATTATTTATTTATATTTTTCATTAATCTGTATTTGAGAGTATAATAATTTATGATATATATACTTTGGATCAATACTTCTTTGAATACTTTTCTCTCAGACATGTCTCTAATACGTTGTCTTTACCCCAAAATTCAAAGCTAGATTACTCTGCTGACGATTATGTTTGTACATCATATAAATTGGCGCAGCAGAGCGCTCTTTGCCATTTATGGTTGAGATTCAAAATAAACCTCTGAGAATGAATTTATTGACAAAGTTTATGTTTAATTTAGGTTTTTATTTAAATTTGTGGGTGTTGTCAACATCTCAAAACTTTCAAATATTTAATCTCCAATGTTGTTTTTAGACCTTATGTTGCATCATGACTTTCAGCCTAAACAACAAGGACTAGGAAGATGTGAGATCGATGCAAATTATTATAATATAAGAGTCTCTCAATGGGAGCCGTTTATTGAGAGTTGGAAGTCAGTATATTTTTTTTATATACTACAGTTTTGAAATCATTTTCTCCTAGCTTAGCCAACCAATGTTTTACTTTCAGAATGGAACTTTTCATGACTATTTGGAAATTTAAATATAATAATACTCAAAGTGGTTAATAAAGGAATATTTTTTTCCTTAAACTTTTTTTCTTAGAGTTTAGCAATAAATCAATGATAATGTAATTGTTCATATACAAAGAATTATGGTGAATTTAAAAATTCTAAAATTTTCAATCAAGAGACTATATAACACTGTAGCAATGACATTTATAATGGTTAATTTTAACAATCAAATTCCCTTGAATTTAACGCTGAAGTTCCTTTATGATTTTAAAAGGAAAAATATTTTAGCTTTTTGAGGAAATAAATGTCAGCCTTTTTCAAATAGCATATTTTTATTTGCACTTGTTCAAGAATAGAAAATTGATAAGAAACTTGTATTAAGTTTCTGCTCCGTATTTCAATAAAATTTTTTTTCAATCTTTGAAACCTTTTTAACTTCTTACTGTTAATATTACCCTTAAAACATTGCAAAAAATTTTCATCTAGTTGCTCAAGTTTACACAAAGTGTATTTAGTGCACCAAATATTGGCTATTAGATGTTTTATTGAATTAAACTCTTTGGAATTTTTTTCCATGTAATGGTTGCTTATTTCCTGCCTTTCTTCTAAATTTAATTTAGTCTTGATTTAAAAATTTAGAACATATGGTGGAGAAAATTATATAGAGGTCAGTTTCCATTAATAGGTGTAAAGCAAAAAGTCCGTTCACTATTATGAGCATTAGTTTTCAGCTGGAAAAAGAAATTTGACAGGAATGCAACATTTGATATGTCTCTCCGACAACCTATTAACAATAGCCAATCAAACTAATTTGTTTTGCTTATATCATTGTTATATGATGAGATTGTAATGGGAAAAAAGTGCATAAATTCAAACCTGTTCACAAGAAATATATATATATATATGTGTGTGTGTGTGTGTGTGCGTGTGTATGTTTCCGTGGATGCGTATGTGTGTACATGTACATGTATGTATATATATATATATATATCCTATCCATGAATATTCATGTTAGGTAAACTTATTAGGATATTTGATAGAAAATGAAATCCTTTTTTACTGTATAGTAATAAACTAAAGTTCACTTATAAATATATAAAGACTCTTTGATAATTTTGTGTTTTGTAAAAATTTCTATAAGCGGAAGTTTAACATTGATTATGATAATCTGTTAATCCTTCTTCTTGTTATAGATTTAACGTTCATTGGAGTCAATTATCTAACATGGATCGTCCAGAAAAACTTGCAATAAAACTTGATGGTTGGTTTTTTTATTTATCCTAAAAATCGTTTTTCAGTGTGTTTGAAGCTATATAATATCTGAAATTGAGGTACATACCAGTACTAAAGACATTAGCTTGGGATATGCAAGACTCTTTACATCTGACTTTTTGGCAAATATTTCTTCTACTATTATCATCATCATCGTCGTCGTCATTATCTTCATCATCACCATCATCATCATCACCGTCATCGTGATCATCACATCATCGCCATCATCACATCATGGTCATCATTACATCATCATAATAATCATCACATAATCGTCACATCATCGTCATTGTCACATCATCGTCATCGTCGCATCATTGTCATCGTCATCATCACATCATCGTCATCGTCGCGTCATGATCATCATCACATCATCGTCACATCATTGTCTTCGTCAAATCATCGTAATCATCACATAATCGTCATATCACATCATCGTCATATCATCGTCACATCGCTATCGTCACATCGCTATCGTCACATCATCGACATCGTCAAATCATCGTCATTGACGAATCATTGTCATTGTCATTTTCATTGTCATTGTTATTGTCATCATCATTGTCATCTTCAATGTCGTCATCATTGTCATCATTGCTGTCATTGTCGTTGTCATCGTCAGCCAGATGTGTGTCTTCTTGAGACAACTGAAATATTTTGAAAATTGTTTTAAAAATCTCCAAAAAAGTTTTCGAATTTTTTTTTTGAGAATTAGCCTAAAGTTTTTAGATCGTTTAAGATTGTAATTATATGACTATTATTGTTGCGTTTTACTAAAATCATAATATGAATTATTTTATCAGCAATAGTTTACTTGAGTTATAAATAATTTACTCATACATTATGTTATTCAGCACCAGATCGCTTAGATATGAACCTGACATGCGCGTTTATTGACACAGTGAAGAAGACAAGTACCCTATGGTCAACAAGATTTTTTGATGATGTTGACAAAAAGAATAAGAAGCGTGCTCCGTTTCTACCATTTACACTAAGGAATCAAACAGGTTGGATTTGTTGTTGATGTTAATGTTGTTATAATTGGAGACAGTTTATTGCTCCAAGCTGTTTTCATATTCGTTTTTGGAAACTATATGTATTTAATGTTTAAAACACTGACACTATAGGTCAACTGAAATTTTTTACTTGATACAGTACAATCAGTTACCTCAAATCAGCAGTGACACGAATGTTTGGTCAGCTGTATCTAAAACGTGAAATAAGTTCCTTGATTTTCTAGGATAATTCTAGGACTAATCCACTGTGGTTATCTCTCACTGACATACACTAACCATAAGAAATTTTATCAATTTTGATTTATATGTGTTTATAGGTGTAAAGTTATCATTTTATACTCTGAAGCGTTCTCCTTCTAAAATTCAAATGTGGTATCAGCAGAAAGACCAGCAAAATGAGCCTGCAGATAAACATTACGTAGTTGATAACGATGAAGAAGTTGCATTTTCTTTCGACCAAAGAAAGAAGTTGCGACATCAAATAACTCAATCATTAGTTGTGCATCAGATCATTGTTCAAGTAAGTCCCTTTTAAGGGACATTGAACTGATTTTATTTAATTTATTATTTAACTACTTCAGTACCGTCAAATTTAAGCCTATATTAAAAAATAATTTCTATGGGTGTTTGAGTGATTATCTGTTGATTTAAACATAAACAGAGTATATAGTTTCTGAATCAATGAAAATCTTTCTGAGAAAAAAAAAATGACATAACAGCCAAAATGGCTGATAAACTACGAAGAATTATAAATATTTCTTGAAAATATCAACTAAGCAGTTTTTATAAAGGCCAATAGATGTAAAGTATTGCAATTATCCTGAAACATGCTAGAAAATATATTTACATACAAAAAATGAAACGTCTAATTGCCTTATTTGGAATTATGGCCAAAATATAGAAAGTGGTATTTTTTGAAAAACTGCAAACAATCCCCAAACGTTTTTTTATTATTACTAAAACATTTCCTAAAACATTTTTTATCATTACATACTAATTTCTGGGTTGTTTTGAGTAATAATCTGTTTGATTTAAACCAAAGCAAAGTATGTACTTTCTGAAACTAGAATAATGAAGGCATGTTCTTCTGAAAAGAAATTCTAAAAAGGATGTCACAAAATTACAAGTATTTGGATGGGTGCGGCGGTACTGAAAGAGTTAAAATTTTTTTGAAATTTTACAACAGTGTTTCTTAAAAAATATCAAATCTTTTGGCCCTTTCTATATTTCTATAGTTACCTAGGTATGGTATGGTACAGCATGCGTTCCTCTAGCCCTTGAATATTATATACTAAATGTAGTGAAGCTGTATTACTTCGTCTAAAGAATTAAGTGGGCAACTAAAATTATTTTTTTCATCATATTACTGGGATCGATACATTTTTTGCCTTTTTGTAATATGTTGGGTTTCGTTTTTTGTTCAAAAAACATATAATAAGTCTGGTCAAAATGTTTAATCAGATTAGTCATTTTAACAAGGTATTTAGGAGTGACTTTAAAATACAGTTATATTTTATTTAGGTCGCTGGAATGACCCACTTGTCGCCTTTAACCGTGGACAGAGTGGGACAGTTTTATAGAGAAGCAACACCATTACCTGATAACAAACAGGTAAATGATTAGTTGCATATAAGATACGTTTCTAATTAATGAAACCGTCTTCATTAATAACAACCTACAACTATGGAAAATTTTTTGTTGCATGATAACCAAGTAATACTTCTCTGAAAGCTTATAAAAATGACCATTGGTATAACATGACTTTATATGAGAATTCAAGAAGATATTTGTTGCATTAAAAAATTCAAAAATTTGAAAATGTTTATTTGCAAATGATCTCGAAAGATGGGTAATTTAAAAACCACTTTAAAACCAATCTATTAATCTTCATTTTAAAAGAAGAAAAAAGCGACAATATTTTTAAATGCATGCTATCAAAAATTTCAAGAGATTTTTTTACTATACTGATTTACAATTTTTAGGTATATTCGTTTTCCCATATGCAGAAATTTACCTGTATATATATAAATGACATCCAGTATAATGGCTATAAGTTAGGAAATGCATCTTGAAAGATGCCATAAAACTCCTTCAAATATAATGTAAATGCCAAAAGGTGCTTTCCAGATTCTTAATTGTTATGGTTTTTCTGTGCTAATTCATTGAGTGGACAATGTTATATATAAATAGAACCACCTCATATTAATTATTTTTTAGTTTAAGTTTACTTTCTTTACAAATATTTTGTCACAACAATATTAAACTTCTGGGTTTTAAGTAATTGCAAAAATTATATCTTAAAACTATCTGATGTAATGAAATTTTAAGTGGTCAAAAATGAAAATAGGTCACTATATAACAAATAAAATCAATACTTCCCGTCACTGAATTTAAACTCTTATTTGAGTTCTGTTCTTTCAATAAATTTGTATTTTTTTTTTTTTTTTATTGGTATTTTAATTTTACGTATTAATCAATGTAAATACTCGTACACTGAGTTTATCTAGATATAATAAGCATAAATCATAGACTAAAAGTTCAGTCAAAAAATATTGATGAAATTTTCTGAGTGGCAAAAATTAGAAATATAGGTTATTAAAAACTTTTCAGTTTTATTTTTTATTCAATTAAAACGCATTCTTTTTGTTATTATGTACTGTAACTTGTTGGGTTTATTTAGTTTGACAATTAATTGAAATTAGTTATTTATTGATAACTAGTTATCAACACTACTAAATTTTTGATAACTAATCGCATATTATTATTTTTTGCATTAAATTAAAATTCAATCTCTATATTATAGTATACGATCACTAATGGCATATACATTTTGTTTAATATTCAATTGGAAAGTTCTCGAAAAATTATTACAGTAACTTCAGCATTAACTATCAGAAACAATTTGTTTACTCCAGTCGAATTAATTGCCAATTTAAATAATCGACAGTTCAGTCTAACAAATATACTTGTTGGACAGTCTTACAATGTTCCTTTGCCGATGCTTGCTAGTGACTTATTCTGTCGGCCATTAAAGTCTTCGAATGTTGGATATGATTTTTGTGCTGAACCTTTGAACTGGCGTGACATTTTCTCTACAGAAGAAAACGGAGAAATATACGTATGCAATCCTGTGCATAATACTGGAAAGTCGTTTCGGTATGTTAACATTTTTTGGAACTTTTTCAGAACTTCACCAACTTAGTGAAGTCCAAAGGTTAGGAAAAATCGCAAATTTCTAACAAATATTTTTTGCAACAGGCTGAAATATGTTCAATTTAAACCTTATAAAAATTGTGTCAGCCCTACCATAGAATTTGATCTGGAGCCAAAATCTTTATTTTTTTAAAAGAAATTTTTTATGTTCGAAATTATAAAGAATTCCATTAGTCACTACAAATTTTTTCCATGTCATGCATACTTACCCACATTTTTGCAAGCGTAACATAGGTATCTCAGTTTTATGATATTAGAGATGATTTTAATGTTTTAAATCAGTTACTGTAAGTTGCAATTTTTTTGAAATCGATAAGAGATATGTTTTACTTTTTTTTTCCCTTGCACAAATTTATAGGGCCATAGCGAACACCTTTTGACTCATAAGGTCACCTGTTGATAATTATTTCAATTTGGTATTAATCGCAAATATCGTGATTTTTAAATTTAAAGTTTGCTAAAATTTTCTCAAAATCATTTTTGTACAAATTTTAGAAGACCATAGTGATCTGTCATCTGCCAAGAAGTTAGTCCAGTTAACATCTTTGGTCCCACCTGTCGAAATTTGCTGTTTTTTTAGTACTTTGAGATCATTCTTTTGTAATTTTGCATGTAGTTGGAGAGCGATAGATGTCACCTTTTATCTTTATTTGCCGTCTATAAAAAAAGATTTTAAACTTTACACATAGTCTTTTTTTTTTCTTTTTTTTTTTTTTTTTTTTTAAGACTTTTTTTTTTTAAATCTGATAGCCACTTGTAAAACCTTGTGGTTAGGTTTGGCAAATGTTTATTAACATGTAAATATAGGAAATAAGAAAACTTAATATTTAGTTTCACTAAATAATAGTCTTAAATATTCTCGTACCACAATTTTTTTTAAAATTATTATTCTATAAATTAAATCAGGGTTATTTATGATAAAAAACATTTTAAAAAAAAGTTTAAAAATTCTTATTTACATAAGACATTTCAGCGATTTATTCATGAATGTACCAAAATATGCTCCCATAAAGCAAAGTATTATTTACCAAGGGTTATTTTTGACTTATCTGTCAAAACTATTCAGGGGAATTTTCACTGTTTCAGGAACAGGAGCTTGAAATAAAGTTTGCAGTATATAGTTTAATACTAAGCCATCCTAAACCTCTAGATTAAGTTTTAGAATATGCCTTGTAAAAGCCTCTAAGAATTATTTTAAAGCAAAATTTTACTGCATTGAGCAGACTATATGGGGAGCTTAAAATGTATTATGTATTTATTTATTTATATTTAGTTTTTGTGTACTAATATCCTGCATTGGACTACCTTCAGCAGCTGAATACCATAAGCAACCTCAGCACAAAATCACATTAACATATCAAATTCTTCTACAAAACAACCTCCCGTTTGATTTGTTTTGTCTCTTTCGAGGCTCTGCTAAAAAAAAGCTTGTTAAGCCTGGAGAGAGAGTTCCAGTTCAGACACTTACGCAAAATGAACCTGTTGATGTTGGTTTTTCATTTGAAAACTTTCCAAACTTTGATATTATACACATTCCGATTGAAGGAGTGAGCTTTGCTCTACCGGCACGTGTTTACGATGCTAATAAACGACTACTTATGCTTAATGTTTTAGTGGTTTGTCAATCTAACACAGTCAAGGTTATGTGCTTGCTTTTAAATTTTTTTACAATTTTTAATGACTTTTAATTTTAAAAAAATAATTGGTACTTGTTTAGTGAGAATGTAGAGCATAATTTTTATTGCTTTATCTGTTCTACAAAACTAATTATGAACCTTTTCTTGATAAACAAAAAATTCATCTTATTTTAGTCCATATTTATCCTTAAAGTTTAATAATGATTTCTTTCACAAATTCTTGGATTTTAGTTTCTTTTATAAGATTTTTGATCTTTTGAATTTGATATTTCTTCAAAAAAAATCCATTTTTCACAAAGATGGATTTATTTTCTGAGATAGTTACAAATTTTCTTGAGCAGGAAACACCGATGTCCTGTAAAAAATTTCTCAAATTTGTTGTAATGCAATTCGCAAAACAAAATTTTCTTTTAATATGTAGTTTATTTAAATGTAAATGATATTGTTGATATGTAATTTATCAGTTTTCTTTTACGGTTTTATTGTCTTGGAGGTATGAATTTTGCGTTTACAGAAAATTCAGATAAATCGGCTTTTTATGGTTTTACAATAAAAAATGGGTAAAGCACAGATTGATCTGTTTGAGGAATAAATAGCTCTTTTTTCATTTCATATGTTCAATTTGTTATTCAACATCTAAAATTTTTCCGGTATAGTTAAGTTCCTAATCTGCCATTGTTTTAGACCATTGATATTCTGTTATTTTAACCTGGTTTCCACAATGTCAGATGATTTCAAATATTTGTTTCACAAGATAATTTTATGTTTATTTTCATCATAGATATCAGTAATGGTTCCTTATTGGCTGATCAATAAAACAGGTATTCCTCTTGTTTTCAAACGAGAAGATGAATCTGAAGAGGCTGCTGGACAATTTGAAGAGCATGAAGAAGCTCGAAGTTTAACCCCACTCTTATTTTCTTATTTTCAAAATGACTTATTTTACCAATGTCAGATGAGAATTGGAAAAAATTATCAATCTAGTTTGAAAATGCAACCCGTTTGGTGTAAGCCATTTGCATTGGAAAAAGATGCGGAGCATCGAACACTATATGCTCATTGTGGTAGAGATAAACCGCAAAGAACATTTGACATCGGAATTAATATAGGCTGGGGTGAAGGTATTTTTGATAAAACCCGAGTTGTGAAGTTTGTGCCTCGATTTCAATTTATTAATCAAACACAGTGGGTTATAACTGTGGCGCAGAAATATTTGACAATAAATAAAACCGAGACTTATCAGTCTGAAATGTCCCAATGCTATCCTGGTGCAGTGAGCATATTTCATTGGCCTCGTTCCGATCTTGATCAGATTGTATGTTTTCGCATAGACAACGAAGAGGATTGTTTGTGGTCTGGTGGTATAAGTTTAACTTGTGAAACGTCATATCATTTGAATTTAACATTTCCAAGAAGGCGAATTAGCTTCTCAATGCGAGTAGATATTCTGCTTCAATCTGGAACATATCGATGCACCTTATCTGATGGGGCATCATTCCCTCCACCTTATAGGATAGTGAATAAAGCTGATGTTCAGATTTCTTATTGGCAATCTCACATTGAGAATGCAAGTTTGCAATCATTTGTTAAGCCTTTAGAATCAAAGCCTTACGTTTTGCATGATCCACTATCACCTGCTATGATAAAATTAAGTGCTTACCAAGAAACATGTGAAACATATAACCTACGAAAATCAGGAAAGAATTTGAATAAGTTGTATTATCAGAATGCTATTTTCGTAGGATTTCATCACACATTTGAAAGGTTAGTTCATATTTTTCTAGATTGCGAGTGAATCCTATAAATTTGTGCTTCCTTGCGTTTTAAACCTTGCTTTTACTTAGAATCCATTCATTGTTCTGAGAGTTAGAGCTTTTTTGGTTTGTGTTAGTTTTTATATTATATTATATTTGTATTCAACTATGTAAGTGTTACCAATGTTAAATGAATAACTGACTGAATGTTTATATACATCAAAGCGAAAATTTTGAAAAAATAGTGTTTTGACATACATGATTTGTCCAAAATTCAGTTAAAATTCAGTTAACCACTTATTAACTTTTAAAAATTTCTTTTTTGCTAGAATCTAGACTTGAAATGTCTAAATAGATAAAAAAATTTTCATTTTTTGATGTAGATGCAGAGTTCACAATCATGAATGTGACATCAAAGAGTTAGTATTAGATGTGGTAGAATCTAAGTATGTTGTCCTATCTAAAAAGATTGATCATAAACGTTCTCAGCTGTGGCGAATGTCACCTGATGGAAAACTTATTCATTTTGGATCCTGTCCTCCAAAAGAGGTGCGTAAATCAGGTTCTGTTCTAAATTGTTTAGTTCTCGATGTTGAAGAAGTTAAACAAGAAGGTGGGAGGCTTACTCATAAACGACTAGTACTCAATCAAAGCAATGAGCAGCGTAATAATACTCAAACATGGTTTTTTGAATCAAATATGCTTGTATGTTGTTTACAAGGACTTGCTGTACAGTCATATGGACCGCTCACTCATTCTGCTTTTGCTATATTAGCACCCAAACCAACTGGTGAAAGTCAAGAACTTACAGCTCGATGTTGTGTCACTCGACAAAAGTTGCGACCGGGCTCTGGAGTTTTATCTGTTTGTGTATATACTGAAGGACCAACACAGGTTATTGAGATAACAGATTCACAGCAGGAACAAGTACAAGATCCATGGCTTATGGTGGAGCGATCCCACTCTTGTGGATATAAACTTTCTCCTGAGTACAAAGGGGTTCCAACTGAGGTAGGATTCATAATGTAATATACTCTGGTTATTAAATGATGATATTCTAATTTAAAACCTTATGGAATAAATCAAAATCTGTGTGCATCATCATTATAAAGTAACTTTGAAATAACACAAATAAACCTTTGTCCATCCAGTGTAGAAAGCTAAATTTGCTAGTAAAAGCAAACCATCACAATTATTCTATGAATTTTTAAACCTAATCAGCAAGATTTTTGTAGTTATGGCGGTTTACAGTAAAAGTTGAACTTAAAGAATTCTACAGAAAATATCTATGCCTTATGACTGATATTATTCGATTTTAGATCCTTTGTGAAGTCTTTAATTTTGCCTGCATGAAAATTTTTTATAAAGCCATTTGTTATTTTGTTCTAATATTATACTTGAATTTGTAATACCGTTAAGAGATAACACTAACATTTTTAGCTTTTTGAAAAAAAAAATGTTTTTCGATATGAATATTTTCATTTTAGTCCGTAAAAAAAATTTTTCCGTTTTAGTACATTTTAATTTCGACATTTTAGTATGTTGATTATTTATATTTTTTGTTGGTTTTGCAAAATAAATTTTGTTAAAATTGCAGACTTTTATCAACCCAAAAGTGTTATCATTTTAACAAAAGTAGTAAAACCATTAGATACAGCGTTAAATAGAAAATATATAATTAATATAATTATATTATAAATATATAATTAGTTATCTGCTGTTGCTTTGATAAAATATATATTTTATCTGTTGAGAATAGGGATGTCAAGCCTTTTTAAAAACAATAACTCAGAAAAAATCATTTGGTATCAAGCGAAAGACTAAATCATGCGATTTCCAAAAAGGTCTCATTTTTCTCAATAGCTGCTACGGTTCAATAGTTATGGCTGTTTGAAATCG